>VZTL01063215.1:25026-55918 GCA_013400535.1 Scopus umbretta
CCCCCCCCGCCCTCGTACTAAATGGTGCTGTTTCACTGGTAAAGCAGCTTCTGGAAGAGGATCCACCTCCTTTATGGTATTGGGCTTTCTGGTAGGGATGTCACTGAGGGCAGCTGTCTGGAAAGCCTGGGGCAGCACCCGACAGCCAGCATACGTGTCCTCCTGGTGTCGAAAGTGAGTCTTCCCATCAGCTTCTCTTTTCTCAATTAACGGCATTCCTTCAGTAGGCGGAGGGGTAAGAACGTTTACCCGTGGGAGTTTGAGTGCAAGTACACAATAGGTGGCTGAAGAACAGTGCAGAACTGAAGTAGCACAGCCATCTGGGCAGCGTCGGGATGGCTGGGCTGGTGCTGGGAGAGGGTTGGGTGGGCAGACACATTTGGCGCTTGTTCTCCCAAAACCCAAGGGAGCTCATTTTACTCTTCTCTGGCATACTGCAGGGAATTTCTGTTAAAGGAAACTGATATTCCAGTTATAGAACAGAAGTAGAATTCTTTCATGGCTCTTGGCTCCTCTAGAGATGGGTCCTGCCACATATTTAATGGCTGTCCCAGGCAACACAGTCCTTTCACTGAGCTGGACATAACTCGGTTCTCCTGTGTTCAAAGGTAAAATAATACAATGCAGAACAGGTAGGAGTTAAAGGCAGACTTAGAAATACAATACTTGCTACATATTTCCAAGTAAAATTGTATATAGCTTAGGGTTTTTTTATCCCTATATAGATATCTGCTTCTCGTGTTTAACTTCCACAAGTGAACATCAACCACAAAGAGAGGTTAATGTGTCTGCACTGTTAATGGTGCCTTTTGTCAAGATAATAGATCGGCACTTTCATAAAAGATCAAAATTGTAGTTCTCGAAAATGTTGTATACAAAGCTAGGCTAGTTTTGTATTAACATATTGGGATTTGGAAAGCAGGGTGACTAGTCTCAGATAATCTTGTAAAGAAAAAGGGCCCTAATAATTCTTCAGATGCCAGTTGCAAGAGAAAGACACGGAAGGATAGCTTCAGGCTTGCAGGTGTGTGGTTGCAGGAAGCTGTGAGAGTTTAAAGCTGATGGCTGAAGTGTTGCTGTACAGAGTTCTGTTTGTAGATGTTGTGGGTATATCCTGTGACATTTAACATGTGATAGTTAATTGTAGCAAGGTAGCTGAGCAGGCAGATTCTCTGCTGCTCCAGTGTCCCTTTCTGGTGTTTGCATCTGCATGTCTTCCCTGGAGACACAGTAGAAGTAAGACTTAAACAATTCCTCGGTGTTGAGTTTGTGTTGCTGTTGCAAGGGCAGGTGTTGAGCGGCGATGCACAGGAAGCAACTGCAGCTCGTTGGGAACACCCCTGCATTAAAGCAGGGGAAATGAGGTAAACAAGCTTGTGTTTTGAGGCACACTCTGAAAATACAAAATGACAGTTTTGAGCATGGTTAGAGTCTCTGGAATTATGTGGAGGGTTAAGTCATTAGTTTCTATGAAATAAAATCTGTCCTGGAAGAGTGTTTTGGGTGATGGCTCTCAGATGACTTGTGTGGTAGCACTTTTGCTGTCTCTTAAAGGTTTCCCCAAGCAGCGGTGTCAAAAATGATAAGACACTTGTCAGCACTGTTGATACTACTCACAGCCCTGGGGGCAGCAGATGGCTTGCATGTCTTCCTAGCGCTCTAGTAGAGTGGAAATTAAGACTGCTGAGTGATAGCAGTTTCGTCCATACTTCATGTGATCTGGGAGCTTCTGATACAGATAGAATTCTTCTGAGGAAGAAACATGCAATTTGCAAAGTAGGAGGATGAGTATTGGTTGCGGTTGGTGCCGGCTGGACAGAGGCTGGCGTGACTGGTGTGCCTGCCTCTTCCCAGCATCGTCTGGAAGCGGTGCTCTGGTAAGATGTTTGTACTGGGCAAACTCTGCCCCACTGCTTCCAGTGTTTGGAACAGGACTGAGTTTTAACATCCAAAATGCTGTATTAGATTCTGCTATTAAGTACTACTAAGCCTGGCTTCTTAAAGTTGGTTTGGGTTTTTTGGGGTTTTTTTTTAAGATTTCAGACATAATCCAGTGACTTTGAATTTTTTTGCATTTAACCCTTCAGAGTTGTGTACGGTCCTGAGCTTCTGTTGGAGTTTTACCTAGCGAGATGGAGAGGTGGAAGTGTGCTAGGGTTGAACTCGACTGTCTGAAGGGGCAAGAGGAGATAGTAACGAAATTTTAAACCAGTGTTAAAATAGTGTAGCGGAAGTTGTAGGATCATATGTCAAATGTGGCAATTTCAATAAATAGTTTGCAACAAGTGTCTGTGGTAGCAACCTGTATTTCCCTCCTGTGAAGCAAAACTAGCAAAAAAAAGTTGTGGAATATGAGCACAATGGGAGAATGGCACAAGGAACCTGCAAAAAGTCAACAGAGGTTTACAGAAACTCCTGGCTTCTCTCCCCTCCAAATCATGATCATCTCTTCCCGAAGAGAAAAGGAGGAAAGATGGTCCCAGTGGTCCAAAGACTGACTTCAAGGACTTGAGAAACAAAACCAAAGAGAGATGGAGCGGGGAAATGCGAATTGTTAAGTGTTTGGTGTTTCTATTTTTCAGTGGTGTCTTTTTCAATGCAAGGCAACTTAGAAAAAAAAAACCCCACAAATATCAAGATGGATAGTTTTGACAAGCTGCTAGCTTCTCCGCTTCTAATGAAGCCTGGTATTGCTAGTGCTTTAAGAGTAAGTTAATACTTAGTTATAATGTCAAATTGAAAAATTACAGATGACATAAGTGCATCTAGCTGTGCTTCTGGAACACACCAGATGTTTCTCAATCTTTTGGCATCCAGTTTTCACTTCTGGTGACATATTCATGGCTGATTTGTTATGCTGAAAGCAGAACCTAAACTACTACGCTGATTTTTAGCCATTCTAAAAATATTTGTAGGTTGTGCTCCTTCCACTGTCTTAGATTCATGGACTGAAGAAGAGCAAAGTGAGCCCAGTTTTGAGTACTGCTTGTGAACTCAAGCTAGCTGATTCAGTTTATTTAAGAAAAACTTTAGGGCAATTGTTCTTCAAGGCAGCTTTTTTTTCACAGAGTTTCTGGATCAAATTGTATTTTAAACCAGTTTTAGCTATTTTAAAGCTGTAAAGCCAAGCTACCAGTTGGACAAAAATGCATGGACATGTCTTCCAATGGTCACTTCAGGAGTTTTATTGCTCTTCAGACTTGCAATGAAGAGATTTCTATGCAATTATTTCTTGGTCCCGAGTACCTCCTACAAAATTAGGCAATAAATCATAATTTTAATGAGCATGTTGCTGTGGTACTAATTGGTACACAGTTGTCCAATGAAACTTTTTATGAAATTTAAATCAATTGCTTTTATACTGTTTCTGGTTTTGTTTTTAAGGCTGTTTCTGTTTATAAGGCTGGTATTAATAGAAAACTAAAAGTCTTTTAAGAAAGATTCAGGTGCGCTTGAGAATTTGACTTCTCACTATTTTAACTGCAACTGCTCCAGCTTTCTCATAACCTGAATTTGTACCTCCTTGAAAACAGTATGGCTCTTCCCATAGGAAAATTACATAAAGTGAAAAAACCTAACTTTTCCACAAGATTAAATGTCTGTTTGTTTTTTTTTTTTCTTTGTTTTGTTTGGGGGTTTGGTTGGTTGGTTTTGGGTTTTTGTTTGTTTTTTTTTTTAAATGCTGACTAATTAACTGTGCAACTGTTAGGAAGAATACCCTGGCTAAGGACTGTCCTTCTCCATCTCTTCTTTTCACAGGGTAAAAATGAAATCTGTATGTGATAACCACCTGTTAGGTACCTTTGAGAGCCTCCAAGGGAATCTGGTTTGCTTTACAGTGTTTTCAGATTTGCTTTACAAGTGTAAGGAAACGGGATGCATGACATCTCTCCTTACCTCCCACAGTGGGGCATCTACTGGTGCTCTATATGAACTTGCATGACAGCTAACCCTTAAAAATAGCAGAAGAGTTTATGTATATTGGAAGATATATTTTCACTATGCTCAGGGTACAGTAACTACGTTGTCTTGATCTCCATACATAGAAAACTAGATAATAAGTAGAGACACGTGAGAAAACAGAAGACGACTTGATTCTAAGAACGTAGTTAGATGTGGTACTTCGGTGAAGCAATTCCAAGAAAACCACATCATTTACAGCTCTTTGTTTTTGCCTGCTACCATTAGCACAATGGACAATTTCAGTCATTCTCAGTGTTTGTTTGTTTTAATGAATAGAAAATGGCATCAGTGAAAATGTAGGTACACTGTGCAAATGCCGTGCACCTGAGCTAGGATCACTAGTTACCTTTTACTGTTCTATTGCATTTGCTGGAGCATGTTCATCTTGTATGGGGGAGATACTTAGCTGGGGCCTTTTAAGATCTTTAGACACTCTGAGTGTGTAAAGTGCGTTATTTAAAGTGCATCACCTCACAGTGACTGAGACAAGGGAAAATACTCTTTAGACACCCAAAGTGTCTAAAAGACACTGTGAGGTGATGCTCTTTAAATGTAGCTGCTTTTTCTGTCCTTCTAAAACAGACTGTTTTCCTGTGCAAAAAGCATTCCCTACAGCAAACCCTCCTACAGCATTACCTCTTTGAAGACTCCTGGGCAACATAAGTTTTATTTCTGCTTCTCACTGCAGCTGTTGCTCTGTCATACTGAAAGGAGTAGAGAGATTTCACTGCGTGTACTCTAATGGAGACTACTATGCATCCTCGAAGATAAGCTGGAGTTGCTGTAAGAAACGTGATTTGGCTTTGCGTAAGCTATCCTCCATGGTAATGCAGCTGTCCTTTTGCCCTTGGTCGAGCGTGCAGCGTTAACATGCACTGTTTTGAGATTCTGCCAGCCTCCAGTGCCCAGCCCTGAGTACTGCCACCAGTTGGGTAAGGTTGCTCAGGTGGTGAGCCCTGGCCTGGGAACCCACCTCGCTGCCATGTTACAGTTGCCCATACAATGTATGCAGTCGCTCATGGAGAGTATGTTGTTAATAAGGGTATTGCAAAGCATGTGGTAAAAGTAGGTCAGATTGTTGCCTAATGCTCATGTGAAAAATAACATTGCTTATGAGATATTAGGAGTACTTGTAGAAAGTGCTTCCCTGATAAATTATACTAAGGTAGCTACTTGTACTTTTGTTCCCTTTTCTAGGTTGAACTGTAGCAACCAATAGGATAGGCAAAAGTAAGTGTTGTCTTACAGTGCTGTTCCTTTAATTCCCTTACAATAAGGGGAAGAAGACTTGCTTCTCTTAAGTTTGGATGTCGTGGTTTTTTGCCGAATTAAAAAGGGGAATAGTGCCTACAGCAGTGTGAAAACCCGCAAGCTAAATAGTACATCTATACGAAAAGGTGTGTAAAATAGAAAAGCTATTTTATCTTATGGAAGCTGAAGATGGTGAGTCTTTCAGGGTAGCTATTCAATAAAACAAAATTTAAAACAAGCAAGCAGACATACAAAACTCCTTCAGCTAGTCTTACCTAGGACGTTTTACCTAGCTTCTTTCTTAACAAGCAGATGTCTCTCTTTGTAAAAACAGCAAAGTGGCTATGAGTTGACTTTTATTTCCTGGCCTTATCTGAAACGGGATAATACTGAGCAGTGTAGTAGGTAAGGTGTAGCTTGGGTTTCGAGTTCCAATTTCAGTTCAGCAGGTTCCAGACAAATGGGCTTGCTCTCGCTTCACTGAAGCTCATTGCTTGCTTTGGATTAGGTATAAAGTAAATACTGTGAATAATGTCGTTCTTTCATTTGTCCACTTAACTGTGTAATAGATTTGGGTTTGTGTAGGAACAACAAATGCTGGGACATACGATAACTTGCTTGCTTCTTTAACTTATGGGAGATAAAACTGCTTCAGCAAAAGGCTGTTTTTTCCTTGTTATTTCATAGTAGATCATGTAAGAATTGCATTTAAACCATTTCAGTACAGTTAATGTTTCCTTCATTTGAGGAAGACAGCATGACTGCTTTTTCCAGGGACTGTTGCAAAAATACCACCATTTCTAGGTTGTTGGATATCGCCTTCTGCTTGCTTTCTCTGTTACGTTAGCTGTAGCAGTGAGAATGGAGATAATAAACCCCCTATTATTTCCTGTTCTGTCAGGCTGGCATGCTGATGCATCTTTTGGTTATGCGTGCGGGGTGGGGAAGGGATGTGTGGCGCAGGGGCAGGACGGGTCCTCTGCGCAGCCCTGCCGGTCTGTGGTGGTGCTGTAGAAACACACGTGCCAGTGAACTTGTTGAAACTGAGGCACAAATGGAAGAGAGGGTTTGGGAAGTGTGTAAAGAGCAAGACCTGCTTGATTGTCCTTCATAGGCTAAACCTAGGTAGGCTCGATCCTGCGATGATCAAGCTCCACTATTAAAATGAAACCATACTCTTTTCCTATGTTTTCTTCTTTAAAGGCCACTTCTGGTTAGTATAAAGTGTGCTGCTTTGGTTGCATCTTCTGAAAAGATGCGATTAATAAACAGCATCAGAACCTTGTTTAGGAGTGGAAAAAAGCAGAATTTTGTGCCAATAAAGCCTCTCCCTGGTGTTGAGAGCAAATGGATCTATTGCATGAAACAAGGGAGATGAGAAACCCATCTATATTCTCCGTGTGCTGGATGGAGTCTCTGAGGTGACAGTGGAAACTTGTGGAGGGTTAGTCTTAATTTTGTTTTGGAGCACGGTATTTCTGCTGGCAAAAACACGATGTTGTTTTTGTAAAAGACACCATTTGCTTAAGGAATATTATTTTTTGAGTAATAAATCCTGTGATTGTTGTCGCCCGTTGCTACAGGTTCCCATGCCTGAACTACTAGTCCCTGGTGTACTATGAGTACTACTATGATCCTTGTGTCAAAGGCATGAATTTTTTCCTTCCCTTTCAGGAACTAAACAAATGTCTGAAGTTACATATTGCAGATAGGCTTGATCACTTGACAATTCATTGCAGGCTGTTTATAATGTGTACAGTATTTCTTGTGTTGACTGTGTGATGGTTTTTTGGTTTGATGATTGATTCACCGTGGGCAGTGGTTGCGATGTGTATAAGCACAACTTTCAAATTCTTCAGAATTTATTATTAAACTGGTAAGGTCTAAAATATTTTGTGATTATTTTCACTTTCATTCTTGTTTTCTTGAATGTAGCTCTTTCCTTAAATTGATAGTGGCTTTCAACTTCTCTCTTGTCCAGCAGCGTGTGTTTGTGTGCTCAGGAGGCAGAGCTGTAGCTGAAAGCAAATCAGATGGTGGAATTGTGATAAAAACACATTACTTAC
Organism: Scopus umbretta; assembly: GCA_013400535.1. Lineage (NCBI taxonomy): Eukaryota > Metazoa > Chordata > Aves > Pelecaniformes > Scopidae > Scopus > Scopus umbretta. The sequence goes on from VZTL01063215.1 coordinate 32,307, forward strand.
AGTCAGTCCAGTGAGGGCGAGATACTAGACTAAAGATAAGTGTTCTGTGGAAAGTGAAGAACTATGGCCCCTAACTCTTCTCTTGGATATTTTTTTTCTCTTCTTTGCTTTCCCCTTTCTATTATCCTTCCTAACAGCAGAAAAATATGACTTTGGTACTCGTTTGACTAGAACTATATAATAAAGCCCTGAACAAATTTCTTTGTGTCTTTTCTGAGGCTGTTACTCAGCGGACTGTCTAGGCCAGAGATGATGTGTTTCTGCATACTTGAGGTATGGTTTGAGGTTTCTCACTCTAGGTTTTATGCAAAGACTGTCCGTGACAGCAAAGACTGCCAGCTTGCTTTGTGTCTGTTTCAGCAAGTGAGAAAATAGCCGTGTGTGCAATGTTTTCTGTTTTCAGTGACACTCTTCAGAATAAGATGGAATATTGAAGGGATGATGTTGGACCTTCTGTTTTCATTTTGTAACTTGCCGAGGAGAGAAGTATGTGTGTGTGGAGGGGGATTTAGACAGTGAATATCTGTGGCATCTGGGTGAAATTATGAACAATAAAATAACTATGAAAATCAGCTGGAATTTCATAAGCAGCTAAACTATGACCATCTAGGGCACGCTGAACAAAAAGGACATTTCTGAAGTAGAACACTCTAAAATGAGGAATGTCTGTACAGTCTGGCATGAAGCAAATGCATACTGAATCAGGTCACTGCTTTAAGTGTGAATGTTTCCCCTCTTTAGAAAGAATTACTCATCCTTTGCAACAAGGAACTAAACCAGAATGCTCATACAAAAAAAAAAAAAAAAACCCAAACAATTTTAAAAGCATTTTCAATTAGCATGCTGGTCTATCCCCTTGTGCTTAGAGAATCAGTGAGCGCTTTTGTAAGGAACAGAAACATTTCCATAGTTGAATATACATAAGACCCTGGAAATGCAGAAAGAATAACAACCAGTTGCTTTTGGAAAACTTGCAAATCTTCATAAGCATTGTATAAGCCTCAGATGCCTTGTTCTTTGGAGATCATAGGGAGCATTGCAACTAGACTTGTTTCAAAGAATTGAAATAAAGTGACATTACCAGCATGTGCAATTTAAAGATTTGGAACTTAATCTTTAAACACTGAAATGCTGATCCCAGGGACTTCTGTGTGATTACTTATTTCCAGGTAATCTTATTGTTCGTTCATATAAACTTCAGAATGTACCATGTGATGCTGAAGTAATTTTCCTATTGTGATTCTTGGGATTCTGTGCTTTTGCTAATTCTGGGGCTTCACAGCCTGCTTTCTCTTGTAGTCACCTTCTACAGCCTGGGAGTAGTTACTGGGATTCCTAAAACAGTGCTGTGCCAGGCCTAATTCATATAAAATTTGGGTTGTAAATATGCAAAATTAGTGCTTTCTGAAAAGAGAGGGTGGTGAAATAGAGGGCTCCTAAACCCTCCTTTTCTGATGGGATGAGAATTTAGATTCTTACTGGCTTTGCTTACTCCTTGAAGGATGCAAGATGAAATCTGTGTCTTACTCCTTTACGATGACTTTTCTCAGCAGAAGTAATGCTGGGGGGGGAGGGTGGAAGAGGTGTCCAAATTGCCTCAGTCCCTACTGCTTTTGCAAACTAACTTCACCCCTTCAGCTCTCCAGGCACACTTTAAAATTTTAATTTTGTTGCACAAACATTCCTTGCCTTTAAAGGCCACAGGGAAGCTAGTGGGAAAAATGCCTGTTCTTTATGGTGTCGTGGAAAAACTGTCAAAGATAAATAGGCAAGGCCTATCTCTGTGCAAAAGGGCTGCCTCGTTAATAGGATTGTCACTAGCTCACTAGAAAAGGGTTTCAACTAATGAGGTAATAATTAGAGCCTAGAAGGAAAAGGACCAGCGCGCTCTCTACAGCCCACCGCAGAGCTCTCTACAGCCCACCACGTGTAGTTTCCATTGCTTCAGAAAGGGGTTATTGTTTCTGTTCCCTAAGCACCCCTTAGTGCAGTGCTCCACAAGACAGCCCTCTAGTGTAAATAGGTGAAGTGCCAGTAGGAAGGCTCAGAAATCTGCAGTTATTCATAATCTTTTGTTCTTGCGCTGGTGATGCAATGCAAGTGGCAAGTCTCTGTGGAAGCGTGCTGACTTTCTTAATCCATGCTTACTATATGATGCACATTTGGCCACAGTTAAGAAAGTTATTAAGAACAGAGTTGTTCTTTCATTGCCCCCTGCTATTGTCCGAGGGAATCTTAATCTCCTGGTTCATTGTGTCCTCTTGACACCACATCAGGAAATCTGTTGTCACTTGCTTCTAAGGCATGAATGAGACCTAAAGAAACTTAGTGACTCATCAAAGTTGAACACAGGGCAACTTACTGGTAGAGCAAGAATTGAACAAAGGCCTACTAGACTGATGTCCCAGCTTCAGGAGTGTCTGTTTATCGCTTAACAACAGTTACTGATTGTTTAAAGCCCTTGGTGGTAGGAGGTTTCGTGACTTGGGTGGTTTTGAGTCAGAGGTTCAGTGATGAACCAAATCTGGCTGTGGTTTGCAGCTGCCTGCAGTGCACACTATGACAGTGTACCATGGTAGCCCAAATAATCTCTTAAGACAGTCTTAACTAGAAATATTAGCTCCTGCTTTCTAGTACATGTTTTCATTTTATTTAATTACCCTGTAAAAGTGAGGAGAAAGGTAACAGAAAAATGCAACGTTCTCTTCGTGTCCTGCTGAGCTGTAAGACTCTCAGCCTTGTTTCCTACCCTGTCCCCAGTACCAAAAGCATCTCTTCATAACTTGAAAAGCTGATTTCTGTAGTGGTACGGTAGCTGTGTTTGTGTATACAGAAATGTAAAAATGCTATTGTTCTTGACAGCAGCAATAAGGCTGTGCAGGAAAAACAGTTGGGACTGGATTTGTCAATAATTTATGCAAGTCAGGTAGTTCAATCTAAGACGTACCAGCTTCTGCATGGAGTGGCTTTTAGTACAGTCTAGCATTTATCTAGGTTTAACAAAACATATGGTTCTTTATGTTATTAATTGTGGCTTCACCTCTTGCAGTCTTAACAGAATAAGAATTTGGGAGGAAATATGTAAAAACATCATATAGGCAACTTTGTACTAAAGAAAGCTTGGGATGATATTACATCATTCCTGTGAACTGGTTTTATCCTGTAGATTGTTTTTTCTTCTATCTCCCTTGATTCACTACATCTGGACCCTGGTCTGAGGATACATCTGGTGTTGATCACACTTTATAGGCATTTAACTTGCTTTTATAGAATGTTGTGTTTGTGCTGTGAGGGATGACTATTCTGTCTTATTTAGACTGAAAAGGATGTCATCTGGAATTCAGTTGATAAAACTGTTACTTATTTTGTACTAAAGTGTCCAGTAGCTTTACATGAGTTCAAAAAGCTTCACTTTCAGATAACTACTGCCTTGAAGCTGCTGTATTAAGAATTTCTACATAATGGATCTAATTTATGTGTAAACAAGGTCATGGGCAGGGACTTTAGCACTAGAAATACTAATAATGGCTTCAAGCGGTCCTGTAGACTTCAGCTGGACAACTCCAAGGTGTGCAGCTCTTGCAAGACTGAGTGTGCGTGACAGACATGCAAACTTAGAATCACTATTGCCAGCATCGGTGTTGGTGGTACGAATAAATTACTTAATCTTTCAGGCCTTGTTATTGGAGCTTTCTTGCAAATGAGGATGCTGAATATCATGATACCACTGATAACATGGTACCTGGTTCTCACTAAAGCAACATCCTGATGCTGGAAGCCAAATGGGAAGGGAGAAATGTTGCGAGGACTAAATCGGGGAGAAAGAGAAATGTTGCAAGGTGTTTGTTGTAAACACATGGAGTGCATCGTGGCACTGGGACTTATTTGCAAGGATGGAGAGGAAGACAGCGTTTGTGGCTGCTGGTGGTGTTAGATAACAATCTGTCCAACCCATATATAAGGAGTATTGGAGCGGGCAATTTTTTTCTGATCTGATAAGCATACTGATACTAAACTGAAGTTACTCAAGTCCCAGAATTTCCCCCAAGCAATGATTGCACAACACAGTCGAGATGGATGTAGAGCTAATAGATCCCTGGATTAATTTTAATAGCTTCACTTATTTTCTAGAACCAAGTTTTAAACAAAAGTATTTTATTAATGTTAGAAAGTAGACTAGCTTACTTCGCAGCTCTTTATGCTGTCATTGAAGAGGCCCATAAACCGTTTTGCTGACTATCGTTGCCGAGTAGGATTTTTGGTATCCCCCTCTTGCCTAACTGTGGTCTTTTTCCCTGGTCTTTTCCTCCGAGCCAGTTTGGTCAGCAGTGTAAGAGGGTGACCCATGCAAATGGTGAATGCCTCTTCACACTGGCCTACCCAGATCAAAAGGTGGAAATGTTAATGAATGGATAGTCCAAGGCTCCCTTTCATTAATCAGGAATTGGGGTTTGAATTTGAATTTCTGTTGACTTAGACCTATTCTGAAATGCTGCTTTCGTGAAACTTGATATTTAAATCTGCAACAGTTTATTCATGAGTGAATGACTATTCCCGAAAAGATATTTATTTAAAGTAAAAGCAAATGGAAATGCAAGCTGCTGCTGCTTCAAAAAAGTTCTTGGAATTATTTTTTTTTTTAGTTTAGGAGTAGGAGGGACATGGGTCTTGTTGGTGATTTTTTTTTTTTTTTTTTTCCTCCCACAGAGGAAAACAAAACAAAAAACCCAAGAAGGAATGGGGGAGTTAAAACAAATAAAACTTGATGAGCCAAGAAGAAACCTTACTGCCTTAGCTAGCTATGTGAAAAATGTATTTCATTAGACTGTCCATATTACTATTTTCCAGACACTATGTCAAAGGGAATCAATGATGGGTAATGCAATGGAAAGAAACAATGTTTTCTCTTTCTCCTTTTCTCACCCCTTCCCCCAGCCATGCTTTGCATCCATGTGCTACAACTTTTTTCATGTGTCTTCCAAATGACCAGCTGCCTTGTAGTTCTAATGTGCACCTTTCTTTTAATTTTAGGTTCTGTCTTCATTTTGCTGACTCAAACCGCAGAGTCCAAGGACAGGAAGGGGAACTGGAATAAAATACTCAAGTGCCAGAGGAAATGCCAAACTAGCCAATGAAAATTACTGTTACTAAACTGTAGACTTCTGTCACACATGGGGAAGGCGCAAATTGCTGTCAGTTCAAAGCTTATAAAATGACTTTTGCCGACTTTCCTCACTGAATTTCGAATAGGCTAAAACCCTTCAACTAGGGTTGAATTAGGAAATGGAAGTATGACTTTCTGCTGGTGTCTTCCATCTTCTTTCCCGTCTGCAGGGTTTTTTGTTTGGGGTGGGAAATTCTGAACAAATTGTATGGCGCCAACCAAACTTACAGTTGATGGTTATGGATGACATAGGAACTTCAGATTTATGTCTCTGCAATGACACCTGATTAAGGCAAAGGTTGAAAACTGCTCATCAGCTACTTTATCAAAACTTGTAGTAATTATTGTAGTGATGCTTTCTCACTCTTTCTAAGATTTGAACTCTGGGGTGATGTTCCCTGGAACGCATGAGCAGATAAGTAATCTTTTTCGATTGGAAACAGAAATAATATGAGAATGCCCAGAAGAGGCTTAGTAATTCAAGCCAGGACTCGTTGGCTGTTAGTGGGCCTTGCTTTACTATTCAGTTTAGTCTTGCTCATGTATTTGCTTGAGTGTGCTCCACAAACAGATGTTAATGGATCTCTACCTGGTGTTGTAGGCGAAAACATGGGTAAAGAATACTATCAAGCTCTCTTGCAGGAACAAGAAGAGCATTATCAAAACCGAGCTACCAGTCTGAAACGCCAGATTGCCCAGTTAAAGCAAGAGCTTCAGGAAATGAGTGACAAATTGAAATCCCTACAGGAAAAAAAGAGTCCCAAGGTCAATGGTATGAACTACCAGGGCACCAAAGAACAAGCATCCAATGATCTCTTAGAGTTTCTTCATTCCCAGATTGACAAAGCTGAGGTGAGCGTGGGGGCCAAACTGCCTAGTGAATATGGCGTCATTCCTTTTGAAAGCTTTACGTCCATGAAAGTATTCCAGTTGGAGATGGGGCTTACTCGGCATCCAGAAGAGAAACCTGTTAGAAAGGATAAACGAGACGAATTGGTGGAAGTTATTGAGGCTGGCCTAGAAGTTATCAATAATCCAGATGAAGAAGATGGACAAGATGAAGACGATGGAATAGGAGAGAGGCAGCTGTATAGTGAAAATGATTTCGTAGAAGGTATGTTTATTGCATGCTTTCCAGCCCGTTAACAATGTCACAACAGGCATTTAATGGTGTTTGTGTTTTTAGGAGGTTTACCTATTTTAGTATAGTCTTGAACAGTAGTTACACAGCAAGAACCTTTATTTCTAATGATGAGAATATTACTGCGTCATTGTGTTGCATTTTGTGTAAGGAGCAAGAAATACCTTTCATAAGAAGGGCTCATCACAAGAAGTATACATGGGAAGTTGTAACCACTTAAAATACTGAGGCATTCATAATTGATTTTAGCTGAAGTCAGGGTGACACAACTGCTTATGGTACTAAATAACTGAAAGACTTTCAGTGAGACTGGTGGTAGTAGGAGGGAGAAATTGATTCAACTCTCTTGTTCCAGCATAGTTAAGCTCTTCATTAGGAAGCTACAGGGCTTTTTTTCTTCACTCATCTCTATGCCACTTTCAGTTACTAGTCAGATTTGTGACTCTCGTGGAGCTGGCATACTCATGTTGGAGGGACAGCATTGGTAGGCTTAACGTATTCTGGTCATGGCAGCTGAAGAACTTGGTGTCCCGAATAGACCCTTCATGGTATACTGGTCATGGGGTTTGCTAAGCTGTGCAACCTTGAGCTGGTCTCTTGTTCTCTATTTAAATCTCTTTCTGTGGTTGTAAATTTAATTACAAAACAGTATTATAAAAACAAAAACAGCAGTTACGCTTTCAGCACTTTGACACCCTTAAAAGATGCATTAGTGATAAGTCCTATAGAAGTTGGCTTTCAAGGTACCATGTAATGCTAATGGAGATAAGTATTACCAAAAACTGTCCTAGTACCTCTTTTTTGTATTTACAGTATTAAATACAGTTCATGCTGCCATAAAAAAACCCCAAAGTTGGACCATGTTATAAGAGCATTACTGTAAAAGGGATTCTGGATCTCAGCAGTACTGATGTCTGCACTGTTAAGCAAACACATGCTGGAGAAAGGTACTGTTGGCCTCAAAATAATCAGTTCTTTCAGTCTAAGATGATGTAATTGGTCTGTAGTGCAAGGAGTCCCTGCTTTTAACAGCTACTGTGTTTAAAGTTTAATGCAAGTACCCTTCTTCGTCCCAGAAGGTGGGGCAGGGCGTAGAATCCCCTCAGCTGTTTCAGTGTAACACAACTAGTGCAGTGTTTAGGCTCTTGTACAGTTTTCACTTAAAACCTATTATTTTGTTCGGAAGTAGTAATTCTTGCAGTGTTTTAATTGTTTTCTTTTTATATTGAGTGTGCAGCTGCTTTTCCTTTACTGTTTTAGATAATTGCTTATACTCTACTGGATTGTTTGTTTTGTGGTGGGTTTTTTGTTGGTGTTTTTTTTTTTTTTACCAGTATTGAAATAGTTGTTCATCTTTCTTAGTGTACTGCCTTTAATGACTGCAGACCTCCAAGAAAGCAAGGAGATATAGGATCTTTGAACTGTACTTATACCCCTGCCTCTGTTCACACCAGTATATTGATAATTGGTTTTGGAAGTTGAACTAGTTTCCTTTTGTCGTAAAGCCAGTTTCTTCAAACATAGGTTACAGGAACTGTAGAAAAAATAGGCAGCACTTCAAGTGTTTTTATGCTGTAGCTCACATGGGTGTGTTAGTAACTAGCCATGGTGATATGTATCGGTGTCTTGTTTCAGGCAGAAGTTGTGGGTTGTGTGGGTATTCTGTGTTAATGTGAGATTAATTTAGATACTGGGCCAGCAAAAAAAGCTGCTTCTGAATATTAACACTTTTTTTTTTTTTCCTGCTATTGTTTCAGAACTTAGAGGTGAGAAATGGAAGCAGCTGGTAGTGGTACCTGCAGGTCCCTTGCCCTGCAGCCTGTGACTGGGCTCTAGCATGCTACCTCAGTTTCAGTTTGTGCATCTTTGTTTGACAGAAGTGCAGTTGGGAAGTGTTATCTTTCCATTTAGAAAATACTGCTTCCTTAAGCTATCGTAAACTGGTGGGTTCCAGTTTCATAGCAGACTTGGTGTATCTACTGAATTCGCAACCATGCCTGTAAAGGTCCTAAGAGCACAACTAAATTGTTGCTGGGTTAGCATTGTTCATTGTTTAGAGAAACAGTTTATTAAAGTTGGCTTGAGTTAAAACAAATAGTTTGTCACTTAAGTTCTGTATCCTCTTCGGTTGCTGAAGATCATTTTGTAGTAAGAGATTTTAGGACTAAGACTACAAAGTTTTAGGCAATTTGAAACAAGAGGCTGAGAAACTTGGTGTGTAGTTTACTTTTGGGGGAGAGGGGGACAAAAGAGAAAACTGATGCCGCGTTAGTTAAATACATAGCCACCGTATTTTATGCTTAATGTAGGTAAACTGATTTTGCTTTTGTTCTGACTTGCAGGAATTTTTTCTCAAAACTAACTCATATCTATCTACAAAAACTTGCCCACAAAACTGTGCCACAAGTATAAGCTAAACCAGAACCAGGTGTTTTTATTGTAGAAGCGTTCTAGCTTCCTACCTCAGTAGGCTAACTTTCATGGTAATGTTTGGTTCTGAGCATTATTTCAGCTTTTTTCCTAGACTTGTGAGATATAGACTAAACCTTGAGCTATGTAATCTTTTGTGGTATATACTTTAAGTTGTATTAGTAAATCCTTAAAGAATTTAGTGGCTGTTTAAATAAGTTTGGAATCTTTTATCTTATACACAATTTTACCTAATAGTATCTCTTCATCACCACTAAATGTCTGAAGTTCTTCCTCAGCATTGACATTGTCTTTACCCACTTGGTGGAATATCACCATCTTGATTTGTAAAAGCATGAAGAATTTTATTGTATTTTAGGATTTACCTATATTGGAGTCATTTGTGACAATAAAGACTAATGACATGAATTTAAACTTAATCTGCCTTTCCTATTTTATAAAGAGACATTTCCTAAATAAACTTGTCTGAAAAAATACACTTAATTACTCAATAATACATGGTAGTCTGAATCAACTGATTTTTATTACTCTAATACTGCATTGGCCAAAAACTTCAAAATATAAGCTAATGGATGGTAAATTCCTTCTTGCTGGTCTGGTTTTTTGCTCTGTGCCCTTGATTGTAAGTGTTCACAGAACTTTTTTTGCTGCATGCTCAGCCTCTGTGATTTCTACATGAAGATACTCTGCCTTTTACCAGTGGTGCAAGGAAACTGTATCCATCCTGTTCAAGTGTTACCCCAACTGATGTTCTTTTTTTTAGCATTGCAAAACAAAGTAATGACCAAGTGTGTTTTGGAGTTGTGATTAGGCAGAGCTGCCACAGCTACATACATCATGGCTATTGGCAGGCTTCGAACAGTAACACCAAGTAAAAAAAACAGACTTGCAAGTATACATTGCAACTATAAAGATACTTTCTGAAAGCTCCAAATTATTTTTCACAAGGCTCAATTGACTTTTTCTGCTCATGAAGCTAAAACCAGCAAGTTTCTCAGCTCTGTAGGGCTCAGTTTGCAGCATTGTTACCTTTTTTGCTTTCCTGCAACCCATAATGAAACTTCCACAATTCTAATATTAACAGAACAAAAATGTGACCTTAAAGTCTTGTTCTGCAGTTGCTGTCTGAGAAACACTTTGAAGTTTGTTCTTTAATATTTCCGTTAGATCTAAGTGTATGAAAAACAGGAGTACACTATTCCCCTTGGGTGAAGAGTATCCCTAGAGAGAATAAAAGTTGCAGTATTACATAATTTCACAGATGAAGGGGTCTAGGACTACAAACAATGAACCTAATTGCCGAATTGGTCATTCTAAGATAGTCCTGGATTAAAAATAGATTTCTTGAGATCAGTGTTTGATAATATTGAGAAACAGAAGATAAGTAAAATGGGAACTGTCATGGTATTACCTCTGTCCATCCCCTTTCTTCAGAAGCCTGTGACGTTAAGTCTTGAATAGTGATTCAAAACTCAGTGAGGAGCCTTCATGAATATCTGTAGCTTACTAACAGTGTAACTGGTTTATTTGGGTTACATTTATCAGGGTAACAGCTTTATTTTCTCAAGAGATTAAAAGGTTTTCCATTGGATAGATACCTAAAATTAACCTTTGGAAAAAAGAGGCATTAGCATATGTTCAGAAGCTAATTAGCAATTAGTTAACCTCTAATAAAGGTCTTGTTATTGAATGTCTACCAGAATTTGAGTGCTGCTGGTTGGGTGCACTTCTTGTGCTCCTGTGTTTCCAGTTGGAACTGGGCAAAGTCCAGAAACTGTCTTTAGGTCTGAATCTCAAGGGAAGGCTCCCCACCCAAAATGTGTCCTTGGCATGTAAAAACTGTTTATCCCGATGCTGCAAGCTCAAAGTCAAAACTCTTCCAGAGTCCTTGCCATCCACAGAACAGTGATAGGCTGTTCGTCATGTGAACAGCCCCTTTAGTACGTCTTGCATAAGACCAGAAACTGGCCAGTGTCCTGGGAACTTCAATGGAGAATTTTAATACACCAAAACAAAATGGAACGTATGTCTTAAAACTCCATAGACCAGATGCTTTCTTGCTAGCTTTCTTGGTAGTTGTAAAACAAGTAATAGTGTTCAATGCAATAGAAAAGCAGCTTTTTGGCTTTGATAGTAATTGATCCCCAGTATTCCTAAGATTTAATTTGTTTGGTGAGAAACAGAACTCTGTAAAGGGAGTAGAGCGTCATGGACCAGGAATAACAGCTGTTAAATTATTTCTGCTTCTTTCTACCTCTTTCCATATAGAGCTCTGTTTTGGATGGCAGCCAGTATATGCTAGTTGGAAGGTGAGGTAGCAGGTTTTATTACATGAGTCAGTCCCAAGTGTTAAAAACCTGAGTGTACCAAGAAGTAAAACAGATGTGTGTTGTTCTTCTGGCTGTTCTCAATTCTGGCTTCTGTGTAGAGAAGATGTAATTCTATAAAAGTATTCAAATTAGTAGATTACCTGTGGAGGTTAGCTCATAGCAAGGAGACTAGCTCAAGGAGCACATGCTATTTAAAAGAAGTGTGGTAGGGATGGTAGGTAGGATGTTGAGATTCAAAAGTTTGGAATCTTGTATTCCAGCAAGTGAATGTTGACAAGGCACTACTCAAATTTGGACTTGCATGTTAAGGTTTTTATGAAGCTACAGCCGCCCCCTTTTTTTTTTTTTTAAGGGTACTTTAGCAATTTTTATTCTCTACTACAGCCTTCTGTAGTAGACTGACATCTAAGCTTATCCTTTGATTAAAGATAAGCTATTGGCAACTGTGACATGCTTTTTGTAAAAACTTCACTTACATCGTAAATGGTATTTTCATCTGTACACAGGTATTGGATATTAGAGGAAGGAATATAATTCTATTACATAAACATATATTGCTACTGTTAATATTCAGTAACAATACTGAATGTTAATTTATGCGGGAATACTGGTACAAAGTATTGGCTGCATACTGTGTGAGAGCATGGTGTGCAAACACCATGATGCATCAGCTGTTCCAATAACCAAGAAGCTGTGTTCTGGACTGCGCAGCACAAAGGGTTGGAGTGCAAAAGGATGGAGAGGGATTTAAGATTTTTTTTCCTGCTTCTAACAGTCAACACTGTGAACTCTCATTGTTTGAAATACCCTTTTCAGTAATTGTAATTAATACTGATTTGAAACTCTCATGCTTTTCTTAGGCATTAAAATGTGGTGTATAATCTGTGCAGCTCTGTGTTCACAAAGGAATAAATGTGGATTTCTGTCTCTTAAAGGAGTGCATTACAAAACTTTGTTCAAAGGATAAAAAGCATTTAACTTGAAAGGTTAGATTCAGTCACCGTTATCTTCCAGTGTGATGGCACCTGCCTGTCTCCCAGCCTGTCTCCCAGAGACCCTGTGTGGTGGTCATCCACATTTCCCGTCGGGTCTGCCAGTGCGCACGCTCGCCTGCAGGAAAGAGTGCATTTACAGAGCTGAATATTGGAGGGGAATAGGGAGCTTGCTGTAAAAGAGAGGCCGTTGGGGAGATACAGGACAGGGGTAGAAGGAGGGAACATCTGTGAATAAAACTGGATATAGTTTGGGGAGGGAGGCTGGAGCAGAGGAATGTGGAGGGAGTTAGGTAGGTTTAGGGAACGGACTCTCTGTAAGGGAGCCTGGGGTGTAGAGGAAAAAAGTTGGGACAAGGTGGTGTATGCGTTCCTCTGCTTCTTGTATTGAATGAGCAGGTAATGGGAGGAAGGGAACATGGAGGAATATTGGCCTGGGAATGGGGAGCTGTAGGATCATGGCTTTCTAGTTCCCGAGAGAGACAAACAAAACCAAGCTGCTCTAAGTTTGAGGTCTGCTCCCTTCACGTACCTTGACCCTTCTTGATTTCAGTTGCAAAGGGGACAATAACAACAAAAAGGACAGTATAGGTACTGAGCACAAAAGACAACTGTTTGTGTCACCAGAACAGTTTGTCTATCCTGTGCCTTGCCACCTTCTTTCTGGGTGGGAGGCTGGGAGAGGATTTTGGCTGCTCTGGAGGCTGGCTGGCAGAAGAGGCAGCTCAGGCCTGCCAAGTGAATGGAAATACATTGGTTGCATGACGTAAAGGCAGGTGTGTTCCTCACACTTGGCGATATGCAGCTATTCCTAACTTTCACACTGGTCTGTGTGGCCAGCTGAACTGAAAGTTGTTTGGTTCATAGTGTAGCTTATTTTTCTTCTCTCTCATATACCTTTTCCTTGAGGGGGGGAGAGGAGAGCTGAGATGGGATGAACATAGGGCAATTCTGTTGAAGGATTTTGCCTCTCATCATTTTGTACTCTTAGGTTGGTATAGATACAGGATTACTAACACAGAACTCGGATGAGTTCTTGGTCTTTTCCTTTGCTGTGTAAAATTAGAGCGGCTGTTGGCTTCAGTTGCTACTTTGATGGTCCTTAAATGAAAGCGATCAGCTAACCTAAATATTTGTTCTGAATGAGATAGATTATCTATTAAGGAGTGAAATGTCTCTAAATAGGTAATCCTGTTTATAGAGAGCTGGTATTGTGTTCTCAGTGTTACAGCTATGTAGAAAACTTCTGCTTACAACCTTGGAGGACAATAGCTGCAGTAGAAATCCACTATCATTATTTATTGGATAGAAAGCACTGTAGCTAGTGGTCAGCAGTGAAAACGATTTTAAAGCGTTCCAGTGTTTATTGCATGGAATTTTTATTTTTTTTAGATATCACATTTCAGATTTTACAGGCTTTGTCAAGCGAATTATTGTGTCATTTGTTCTGCCCACAGCTTCTGTTGTGTTGACTGCTGGCCAGATGATCTCAGCTTTTACTGTGGAGTAGCTCAGGGGAAGATCCTTACTGAAGGGCTTAAGAACAGGCAATATTAGATTTCAGCCACCCTTCTCCATAGCAAATAGTTGAATTCCCTTTTTGTTGGGAAGACCCAACTCTAATTCCGCCTGAGAAGTTGGTGTAGGACCATAAAACCTATCTAAGAAGCAGGGGAAGCTGGAGGTTGTTTGTTTTTCAGATCTGGTCTAAAAAGGTAGGAGGGTGATTGTGGTAATTGGTGGTTTGCGGATTTTTTTGTTTTTAGGAAAACCCCAGAAGCTTTCCCCAAAAAGCTTTATTTTTCACTTTTTTTAATAGTTCTCAGGAAAAACAGTGTTTCTGAAACACAATTGTTGGGATCTTTGACTTTACAAATTACTTCTGTGACTTATTCTTCAGGTTACTATCGTACAGAAAGAGATAAGGGGACACAGTATGAGCTGTTTTATAAGAAGACGGATGGCATGGAATACAGGCATGTCACCTTGTTCCGACCTTTTGGACCCCTCATGAAAGTGAAGAGTGAAACGGTTGATATTTCTAGATCAATCATTAACATTATTGTCCCTCTTGCTGGAAGAACTGAGGCATTTGCACAGTTTATGCAAAACTTTAGGTAGGTGCATGAGATTATACAGTGAGCTATATTGCCAATTTTCAGTATTTTATTTCATTTTCAAAATGAACTTCTGTTCTGGTGGATTTGCAACAGAACTAATGATTCCAACATTGTGTGTAACTGCCTTGAGATGTTTGTAATTGAACCTGTTGTATATAGAAAATATTCCTTCTAAAAGGATTTGAGAAGTTCTCAAACTGCACCAAAACCCCTTTTAGACAGAATGCCAGGGCCACTGTGAACCTGGACACAGATGATCTTGAACATCATTTCTGTAGTTACAAGAGTTTTTGAGCTCCTGTTTATAAAATAAGGGGTTGGAAGGAGACACACAGTATTGGAACCTTCTGATTCAAATGGGAAAGATGGGGAAAGAAGAAGGAAAACGTCTTTTCTTGTTTTCTTTAGGAGCTTGTTGAAATCTGACCAGAATACTTAAATCTGCTAATACTTTTAAATGCAATAGCTTTTAAGTACCTGAAGCTTCTGTTGTGTTGCAAGTAATTATTAACATCAGCTTATCTTTGTGCTTATAGGGATGTGTGTATTCATCAGGATAAGCGTGTTCACCTCACGGTGGTGTATTTTGGACAAGATGGGCTGTCAGAAGTAAAAAACATCTTAGAATCCGTAGCTAGGTAAGTGTGTCAATCCAATGTCAGTCAATACAAACTATATTGATTGGCATTTAAAATGGTTTTTAAAAAGGATGAAATAATAAAAAGAATAATTTTATAGTCCATTACAGGTTAAAAGGAAAAGTAAGCTTTATTTGCAGTACGCTATTTTTTGGTTGGCATCTTACGACTTAAATTGCAAAAGTCTCCTGAAGACTACTAAAAATCAAGTTATAGGCCAAAACCAGCAGTGGCTTTGAGGTTTGTATCTGACAGTCTAAAAAAAACAACAGGGGTGAGATCCATCAGTCATGCTAACAGATGGATCAGAATTAAAGTTCTTTGGAACGGGGATGTACAACCAGTGATAGGACGAGGGGTAATGGCCTCAAGTTGCACCAGGGGAGGGTTAGATTGGATATTAGGAAAAATTTCTTTACTGAAAGAGTAGTGAGGCATTGGAACAGGCTGCCCAGGGAGGTGGTGGAGTCACCATCCCTGGAGGTGCTCAAAAAACATGTGGATGTGGCACTCCAGGACATGGTTTAGTAGGCATGGTGTTGGGTTGATGGTTGGACTAGATGATCTCAGAGGTCTTTTCCAACCGTAACGATTCTATGATTCTATGATTTTGATAGTTCTTTCACTGGAGAATCAATTTTATTTGATTATAAGGAAGAGAAATGTAGTCGAAGTAGGCTGGTGGGCTGCTAAGTGTGAGAAGTTAAGCTTTGCCCTCTGTCCTTTAGGTACTAGGTGATTGGGCCCATACTTACCCTCTGCTGTAAAACAACTTTAAACACTGTTTCATCGTGGCTGTCTCAGCAAATAGCATTACAGTAGTATGGATTTAAAAATCTCAATGGTTTTTTTTTTTTTTTTTCACTCCAGAGGAACGGAGTGTCTGAATAGTGTCTGAGAGCCTGTAGCTAAGGGGCTCCTTCTCACCTGAGCTCTCGTGCTCATCCCTGGGCTGGGAGCCTGTTACCCTTGTTAGCCAAGAATGAGCTGGGCTCCCAGGTATCCCCATCTCAATGCAGGCCAGAGCTCTGCTCGATGAAATGTGTTAGGCCAGGCTATTATATGTCACTGGCTTAAAAATGTGATGGCAAGTTGACCTGGTGTGCACAGACTTCTTCTAGGAAGGGAGGAGTGCTTCTGCCATCCTCCCACAGACCCTCCCTGGTGTCTAGCTTGCTGAGCGCTGGCTGCCTCTGTTTCTGAGGCCACTCTGCTGCCTGCCGTGCTCCCTGTGAGGCGTCCTCTTCTTTTCACAGCACTGAGTCAGATTTACGGCTGCAAACTCACTGGGCATTTATCTGGTTCGTTATCTTCTTAGTGGTGCCACTGTTGAGTGTCTTCACTCTGTTCTTTGCAAGCATTGACCTTTGAAGTGTCTCCAAAGCAGTCATTTAACTTTGCTTGAAGATACTCCTTGGGTGTATTTCCAATCTCCTTTTGCTGCTCCTTCCCTCTTCTGTGCCGAGTAGAGGCATGTGTGTTACTGGTATGAAATAGCGAGGAGAAGCAAACTGACTGGGTTAGGGTGGCATCACCAGAGAGATGGCCTTTTGCCTCATGAGTTTGGTGGTGCCAGGACTCTGGCTTTCCATTTGCCCTCCTCTCTGATGTAGTGAAGACAGAGATACTGCTCTGTTAGTCAGGACTTCTCAGTCTGTGGGGACAAACTTCAGATGGCATTGTAATTCCAGAGAATACTTCAATTCACGTCAGTTGCTGAAAGGCCTGTTAAATCTGTCTGAATGATTAAATGCAAAGTGAAGTTACGAAGACTGAGGTCCATCTTTTTACAATGTCTAAACTCTGACACTTAAAATAGACAACTAAGTGGAACAGATATTTTTTCCTCAAACTGATGATATAACTGTTTTCAAAAATTTCCGGAATGAAATTACTGTAAAATGCTGAAAAAGTATAAATGGTCCCTTCCACCCCACACATGGATTTATTTTGGGTTTGGCTCTGTTTTTCTTCTAGAGAAACTAACTTCCACAATTACACGCTCGTCTCTCTGAATGAGGAATTTAACCGAGGCCGGGGACTTGACATGGGTGCCAGAGCCTGGGAAAAGGGCGAGGTCCTGATGTTCTTCTGTGATGTTGATGTTTATTTCACAGCTGAGTTCCTCAACAGTTGTCGCTTAAATGCTGAGCCTGGTATGTTCCTTTACAGCTGCTGTAACCAAGTCTTGTCATCTTGTTTGGCTTAAACTCGCCTGTGTTGAGCATATAGAAAACTAACTTGACTGGTGGAACTTACTCAATACCATGCACCTAGGAAAATTAAAAAGCACAGAAGATGATAGTATTTAGACTGAGAAATAACTTTTGCCTTAGTGTAGCTTGTTTTAAGAACACGTCTTTTTTTTTTTTTGTACAGTAAGTGCAATTTTCACATTTTCTTAAGATTTGGCTGTCTAAACGAAAGCTGGACAGCTTAATTGCTTTCACAATTAGACTGCATGTAAATTTCGATAACAACCTCTGTGCAGCACTTAGGGTGGAAGATTATTTTTGTTATGCTGAAATCTCGAACAAGCATGTTTTGTCTTCTCACACGTGTATGGGCAAGACACATCACATACGAATGCTTTTGAGTAGAGCTACACAATGTGCTCCTTACAGAGACTGAGCTAATGTTCCACATTTACATCCCAAGCTCTGAAATTTTCTGACCATTTTTCTGAAGTTTGATGCTTGCTTGTTCTACAAGCTTCTCCCAAGAAGGATAAAGGGTTTCTTGAGTTAACAAGCATGCTAGTTAAGACCTTCTCCTGTCAAATGTTTGTTTGTTTTTAATGCTTACTCTTATTCCAGATTTGTTGCAGCCAGAAACCATTTTCTCCAAATGTCAGTTTGGAATGAATAGGTACTTTTTCTTCACATAATAAACAGGCAAGAAAGTCTGCTATAAGCCAGATATTTGGATTCTATTTTTTGCTTTTTCTTTCATTTCTGTCTGTCTCTGCACTTCATGAAACGAGTTGTATAAATAATTGGAAAAACTTTGGAGAGGAGCGTCTTGTGAGCTTTCACAAGGAAGGGAGTTTGAGAGACTGCTTGACAATTCATACTGTCAGGTTGTCACCTTTGCTTTGAGTGAGACTGAAAATGCTGCTCACACGTTCAGAGTTCATGCCCAAATCAGGGTACTAGTATTCTCATGGACTGTCATCAATACCTTTGCACCACTGACAATGCAAGAGATCCCTGAAAAATATTTATCTGGCTTCTGTAATAGGCATAGAACTGGTGTCACAGCATAATCAGGATACTCATGATCCAGGACATCCTGGATGTGGAAAGAGGCACGCTTATAAAACTCAAGCTATGCAGGGCGTTACTTGGACTCGATTATTTTTTAGCTTTACTGCATACCATTATCGCAGGGATTTTTTGCTGTCATCTAATGTGATATTGTGATATAGAATACATATATATAATATTGTATATGTATATAAGTATGTATAATTATATGTAAATGTATACCTATACAGTCTCTATAAATATGTGTATGGGGGTTTTTTTGGGTTTTTTTTTAGTCCTGTGAACTCTGCCTCACTGGATATTGTGGGTTACCTAAATGGGAAATCCTAGCAGTTAGACCTTACATTTGTTTGTTTTCACTAGATGGCTAATAGCTAATATTTCACATAAAGAGAATATTCCTGGTTTCCTCTTGGCCTTCAGAAAGGATGCCCACAGTGAGTAACAATTACCTTTTGACTTCCAGGGAAAAAGGTTTTTTATCCTGTGGTATTCAGCCTTTATAATCCTGGAATTGTCTATGCCAACCAAGATATACCACCCCCTGTGGAGCAACAATTGGTAAGCAGCATGATTTATTCCGGATAGAATTAGTTGTGCTTTGTATTAAAACCGAATTATGTGTAACTTAATAGTCTGTTTGGGATATCTTATGACCTTTGGCGGTGTGTATCTAAACACTTTTCTCCATTATGGGCAAAGCACTTGGAAGAAAAGCTTATCAAACGGTGCAAAACTCCTTCATAGAGAAACTTGGAGTTCTACCTAGATTTAAAAAAAAAAAAAAAAAAAAAAATTTGCTATTAATTAAGTGAAGTTGGTAGTTCTGATCTGTTGCTTAATTGTCCCTTGGAAAGCCGCTATTTTAGGAAGGTAGTGGGATAACATGGCAGCAACTTTCATCTTATGTTCCAGCAAACAAAGAAGTGGTGAAAGGAAAAAAAGCTATGAACGGTGCTTGATAAACTCCCCTCAGCATCAGCTGTCTTTGCTAACTACCAAAGTTGCAGGACGTGTGCCATGTAACTCAAGGTGGGCTAAGATGTTCAGTCACTTGCTGCTTTTGTGCTGTGGACAGCTGCACTCTGCAGATTGTTTCTTTACCTTTGCCATCCGACATCTGCCAGAACCATGGGCTGTTATAATGCTAATTTCATCTTGCTTTTGGAATGAGAAACACTGCTTCTAGGGAAGCTTGTAGTCAAAATAATAAACAAATAAACCCCACAAACGTTCAAGAGAATAGGTTTAAGGATGATTTTGGGGCTCAGCAGAAAGAAGTACATATTGTATTTCTGGGTCTTTGTTGCCTGAAGATGCAATGACCACAGTCAATGTCCAGCCTTGACTCTCTCTCAAGAAACTGTGTAAATGAAATTGCGTTTTGCAGCTGGGACTTCTGAGGTAGACCAGTTTGGAGGAGAGAAAGGAGCGTGTAGCACAGCCTTACTAAGAGAAAAGAAAAAGATGATAACCCTTCCCCCCAAGTTGTTTGCAAGGATCCTACTGAAAGGAGGAGGGAAGCTTTTGCATATGGCCTCAGGTAGCCAGAGCTGAGAGAGGAGTGAGCTCCTGCCTGACAACTCTGCTGTTTACTTTCTTGAATCCACCAACTTTATGGTTGCTGACTTCAATCACAAAACTTACTTTTCTTGTCATATCAGAACAAGGAAGAGACAAATGTGGCCTTAGAAACCAGGTAGGAATTGGAGTATCAGGAACAGATGATTTGGCAATAGACTACCAAAAATGTACTGCTTGGCCTGAGTAGAGGTATAAAAATTAGAGGAGGTGTGGCGGAAAGGTACATGTGGAAAC
The DNA here is from genome assembly GCA_013400535.1 of Scopus umbretta. Taxonomy (NCBI): domain Eukaryota; kingdom Metazoa; phylum Chordata; class Aves; order Pelecaniformes; family Scopidae; genus Scopus; species Scopus umbretta. The sequence continues at coordinate 52,206 of VZTL01063215.1, forward strand.
TGCCATGCGAGTAGGTATTTGGAATGAGATGGCAAAAGATGAAGTGAACAGCAGGTAATTAGGAAGTCCACATCTGTGCGTGACACAGAAATGCTAGAAGTGTTACGTGCTGTATCCTGCACTGAGCAAATGATTGGAAGAGCTTAGCTTCAACACAACCAAGTGCAATGTACCTCCTTCGATGTATTTTGCATTTCAAAATGATACTGCTTTAAAATTGCAGGTACACAAGAAGGATTCTGGTTTCTGGCGGGATTTTGGCTTTGGGATGACTTGTCAATATCGGACAGACTTTCTGACTGTTGGTAAGGTGAAACTGATTTTAAAAAAAAGTGCGTGTCAAAAAATTGATTCTCTGGTCTTATTTACTGGAAAGTAATGCATTTATTTTTTATTATTTTCCCAAGCCTAGCAGTCAGACTTGCTTGACAAGTTTGACCAATGAGAAATTGTTTTTTCTAGCTTTTGATGTCCCATCTGATGAGTGTTTTTTAAAAGTCACAATATTTTTTTAGTAACAACATTTCACTCTAGAACTTTGAAAAAAAAAAATCTGTCTTTTTTTTTTTGTATTTTGTGACTGTCTGAAACAAATTAATCAAGCTTAAGAAACACATCCCTCAAGTAAACCACTAACATAAACAAGAAGCATTCAAATTCTTTCTTTTCAATAACCTTGAGTAGTTGAATATAGTTGTTCGAGGCTTCAGAAATATGCTTGGGCACCCCCTTGTGGCGTGCTGTTAAAACTGAGAACAGCTTGGTGTGCTTGAGTTTGGAAGACTGTCTTGCAGATAGTCTGCCAGAAGGTGCAAAGATACGGCCCTATGTGCTGTATAATGGCTTGCATGCAGGCTGATTTCTAGTAGCAGTCATATTGCCATGTGTATGGCATACGCTAAATGAAGACTTCATAATTCTAGAGTTTTGAAATTGCGCATGAGTCTGGGTTGATGTTTTGCTATGGTCCTGGAAAGGCAAGAGAACTTAAAATGCTGGAACAGCTTAATCCAGCTTTTTGAGCTGTGACCTGTGGAGTAATTGCTGGCATTTTTAGAGAGGGCTTTTCATATGGTGCATGACTGTTCCATTTTCCAGCTGCTAAAATCCATTATGATTGCTAAAAATAACCCAAAAGCATAGCCAGTGAGGTTTGCCTACAGTTTTCTGCAGCTGTCACATGGAATGTCATGCATAATGTGATTTGGAGACACTGTTCTAAGAGACTTTCTGAAGCCAGCAGTGCATGATCTGTGTCCTGGGCAGTTTCCACTGCAAAGGATGTGGTATGCTTGAAGCTCCTCTCCCTCAACTTGGCATGCTTTGGCATGGAGAACTTAACGTATAACCAAATCTGGTACGACTCTTACACGAGGAGCGTTACTCTTTTTTGCCTTACATCTAGCCTATGTGCGAAAATAACGCTTTCTGATATTGTTTTTATAGGGGGTTTTGACTTGGAAGTGAAAGGCTGGGGTGGTGAGGATGTTCACCTGTACAGAAAGTACTTGCACGGTGACCTTATTGTGATCAGGACACCAGTCCCTGGTCTCTTTCACCTCTGGCACGAGAAACATTGTGCAGACGAACTGACTCCAGAGCAGTATCGCATGTGTATCCAGTCCAAAGCCATGAACGAGGCCTCTCACTCGCACCTTGGGATGCTGGTCTTCAGGGAGGAGATCGAGACTCACCTCCGTAAACAAGCTTACAGGACTAACAGCGAAGCAGTGGGTTAAATGTCACCCCCATGACATTTGATGACTTCAAATTCACAATGAACCAGCATCATTTTACAGCCTTAATTCAGCTTAAAAATGCAGTGCCTCTCTCTTTCAGTGAAGAAGAGTTTAGGGGGGTTTTGGTTCTTGTATTTGTTTTCAGAGTAATTTTTGGACTGATATGCTATTACCTACCTATCTCACAAGTTCAAGCACCTCAAATAAATTGGAAAGTGTATGTAGTTCAAGGAAAGTGTCTTCAGTATTGATTGGAAAAATCAGTGGAATGTACAACTCAACACTTTTCCACATGATACATTTGAATTCTTATATTTGCATTACTTTAAGAATTAAATTAAAATCTTTTGTGTTGTCTTGAGTATTTTCAGTCTGTATGGCTCACTGCACTGTGACTTTAGAAGGATGCTACACTCTACACTCCATTGTAGAAACAAGAGGAAGGTGTGAAACACAATCTTGCCGTGAAAGGTATTCGGGACGCGCTGACCGGTATGCCAACTGTTCAGGCTGCTGAATTCACAGCAAGGGCTTGGTGCCGCATTTGCTGTATGAACAGACATTCACATGGTTGAATATAGAATAATTCATGTGAAAGAGGGGGAAATGAAAATCTTTAAGTGGAATTTTGGAGCATGTAATGTAATTTCACACTGCAAAAGAGACACCACCTTTTTATCTTGTGATGGATCAGACCAGTTGGGAACTTTCCAGTCGCATGTTCCTAACCAGTTGGTCAGGTCTTTTCCCACAGTAGACGCCACATCACAGAATCCCTTCTGTAAACTGAGCTATGCTCTTAAACTCATTTGTTTAAAGACTTTTGGCCCCACTCCTCCTTATTCAAAGGCCCTGCTTATACTCTCTTCCTTTAAGTTGAGGAACCATCTTTTCATTCCCATATAAATTTATTAGAGGCCCTTTTGCTATTATGCCAATATTGTCCTTTTGCTTTCTTTTTCTCTTTCTGGCATTTTCCTTACATGTTTTCAGAAGGCAGTCATATACTTTTAGCTGTTTCACTGACTAAAAAAGCAAGTGCTACTACAGTATTTCTTCATACAAGGCTCTCCATTCCACTGATTATCCTAGTAGCCTTATTCTTCACTTTTTCAGTTTGAGGGGGTTTTAGGGTTTGGGGTTTTGGTTTTTTTTTTTTTTTGTGGGTTTTCATTTTGTTTTTTTGAGCACGCATAAGCAGAATTATGCTGTGGTCTCATTAGTGCCTTGTACAATGGCACTACTACTTCCCTACTTCCCTTCTGGGTATTTTGGGATGTATAAACAGTTTAAATGCAGGCAGGTCATTTTTCTTCATGTTGTCTTATATGGTACCATATGGCATGCCTCATTTTTAATACATTTGTTTATAGAATGAATGCTGAGAATGCTAATTCAGTGGTTAAACCATTTCCATGGTCTCCACTGAATTTAGTTGAAAACCCTTCTCAAACCAGGTAATTAAGATCTGTTTATGAATTCAGTTTGCTTCAAGAATTCTGAAGGCAATTAAAGATTTAAATGGTTGATTTCTGAATAGCGGATATGCTGTGCAAATAGTTCTGGGCACTGATCCTTTTTATATGTACATAAAATTTGCCTTTATGTAACTTATTGTGGAAAACAGTGTACTGTATTGTACTTAGAGTGAAGAGAGTGCATTGCAAGACTTCTTGCAATTGATATCCTCAATATAATAAATGGAATTTCTGCATTTTAGAAATTGGTTTAAGCTGTTTCTTTTAAATAAGTTTTTACAATAATATTTTACAAGGCAGATGATGTGCTGAAGTTCAACCAGCTCATTTTTGCATCTCAAGTTGAATGAATTTAGAGATAAACGAGAAAACATTGTGCAGACAAATCTCGACAAACAAATGAATATGCAGACCAGATACAAAAGTGCAGAGTTAGTTCCCCAGACAACTTAAACTTATACCAGATGTTATCTTAGAATCATAGACTCGTTTAGGT
>VZTL01063218.1:904-14773 GCA_013400535.1 Scopus umbretta
GGAGATTAGGAGATCAAGTAACATTCTCTGTAATTCTGTCATTCAGAGCTTTCACAGAATCAAAGAACTTTCTTCCACAGCTCTCCAAGCACTTAAAAAATGAATATATTAAACTTAATCATGGACATATCACCCTCCCCTTTCTCAGCTGGGCAAACTGAGGCACAGTGAAATTACAGGGCTGGTATTTTTAGGAGAGGTTTGGAATGGTGGGTGCCATCTCTTTGCGGTGTTCAGCTTTTCATGCACAAAGGGGGATTAGACATCTCATAGTAAGCTGTCTAAGCTCCTGTGCTCCACCTGCGCAGTGGGAGAATACATGACAGCAGGAGACTGACATCTTCACATCATCCTTTTTTATTCTTCTCCTGCAGTGATACACAGAGCTTAGCACATTGCTCCATGTGCTGGCAACTACGATTCCAGATGACCAAGTGGATCTTCCAGTGTACTTCTCAGTCCCCTGGAAAGAGAGACTCTGTGTTCAATGGGTGGATCAAAAATCCACCCAGTAGACTGAGGAAAGCTAGAGAAAGTAATGAAAAGTAGGAGTGAATTGCAAGGTGCCAAAAATGTTTCTTCTGCTGCCAAAATCTAAGACAGTCTTCCTCTTCTCCCCCTGCCTTTTAGCCAACAGCAATCCACATAACCGTAACACATCATGCTGTGACAGTCATTACTCACCAACCTCTAGAAACACAGAAAAAAGAAATAACATGATAACCTGGAGCCCTGTCTAGTCCTGTGCTTTGGTCTCTTATCCTGTCTCACAGTGCTGTCCCCAAGCATAGACAGACATAGGCTGCCTGCATAATATTTTTGGCCTTCTCCCCTGAGTAGCTGCTCTGGCCAAGTTTTCTAATCAGTGATCAATGATCACCAGACCAGCAAATGGGACATACACACCCAGCAGCAGATGGCAGTGACTGTGCTCAAGCATGACAGCTCTTTACACGCAGAACTGGCTGAAGAGGGAAGCAGACTGTTCAGGCTACCTAGGTACAAATTTCCCTCTTCTCTGAGCCTCAAGTAGAAAGCATTTTGCTACCTGCTAAGGCATCTGAACATCCTACTGAAGGTCTCGAGCATTCTTTGCTGTATGCTGGAAATGTGTCTGGGAAGTGGAAGAGTTTCTCTGGCTTCTGCTTTCTGGGACTCCATAGATGTCCCTTCATTTAGGTGAATCCATAGTGTCTGCCATATGTGAGCAGGAAAAATGGGAAGCTTGGCCTCTGTAGTACTATCTCCTATTCAGCCCAGAGATACACTGTCAGGAGAAGTAGCTATATCTGTGATTCTAGAGGAAACACTATCCTCTGAAGGACACTAAAGATTTGAGAGCTGCCAAAGGCTGTTTATGTACTCCACGGTCTCCTATCTGTCCATATATCCTACTTCCAAAACCTTCTGGAAATTCCCAAGAGCCATCTTCAGCATTTGCTTCCACATTTCTATGAAGGAGGGTAATCGAACTCACTGCTAAGGGAACTGTTCTTTATCATTATATTAGGACATTTTGACAATCATCTGGCCCCATACAGGAAGCATTTTTGTTTGTTTGTTTGTTTATATTGGGTAGCAGCTTCAGGTATGGGCTAGCACCCTATTGTGCAGGGAGTTGTGAACAGTATTCACAATAAGGTTTTAGGTGGTTATCATATCCCTCAGGCACTTGGCATGTTATTCTTTAAGTGGAGGAGAGTTTGAAGGCAGATCAAATTACTCTATAATTCATACCTTTAGATAATTTTGATTAACTCCCATAATAAGGAAGTTCCAGAGCATTGCCATGGAAACAGACTCCAAAGCAACTTGTTGGCATCCACCTCGTAAGAAGATGTCCAGAACAGTAGCCAGTATTCCCAGTATGCTCTCAGCAGCACCTCACAGGGGGCTGCTAGTTCTGTCCCGTGACACAGCATCTCCATTTGTGCTGCCCAGTGTTTGCACAGGTCTTTTCCGACATTAGCAAATGAGGTATAAGTTTATATTACAAAGATTGGTGCAAATTTCATGAGTATGCTGTCCTAAATTGAGATAGCCTCTCCCATTCTCAAACCTGCTGGAAACTGAAGACGTGTAAGTGCACTACATAGCCACACTATTTAAATCAATATGTTGTCATTTGTCATTAACCTTTGCTTTCAGCTCCAGCATTGCTCTTTTCCAAATCTATAGGAATCAGTTTTGTGCGTGAGCTTTCCAAAAGCACTGTGAAAAACTTTATAAAAAACAAGCAAGAATACTTTGTGTGGTTCATCTCCTCAAGGGTCTAAACTCATTGTGCCAAAGAAATTGGTGAGTGGTGCCAAGTGAGGTGCTTACAGCATAGCATTTGGGAACCCTGGAGGGAGCAGGTGGAATTGTGAAGAAATGTCAGGAACTTGCAATAGCCCTGTGCTTTGCATGTTGCCAAGTGGAATGGAGGGCCCAGGGGATGCCAGTTTCGTTGAAGATGAATGTGAGGTAGATTGTGAGGCAGGTCTGGTGTTACTTTGCTGAAACCTTATAAGACAGTAAGGAGACCAGAGAGGCATGTCCTCTAGTTGGAATTCAGTCTCTGCCTTCAAAGACCTCATTTAAAAAAAAAAAAAATGTCTGCCTCTTATAGCACTTCCTATGACAGAGACACCATCTATGGAGGAAATTATTAGGACCCATTGCAACAGAAACAATCATCCATCTGCAAAACAGAAACATAATACAAAACAAACTGAGAATCCCTGCTGTAGAATTAACTGAGTCGGATACAAACCATTTTTTTCTGTCTGCATGAAGCACTCAGGGTTTTTTTTGTGATCCATCTGTATTATATGTAGCAGTAGTGAGTTATCCAAAAGTAGATTAAGTTAAACTTCTCCTCCTCCCAAGTGGCTATTCCTTATAACTAGAAAACAATCCCAAAGTTAAGGGAATTGAATATAAGATTTACTGCTCACATTTAGACAATAGTTTTAACTTTTGTGCAAGCAATAATAGAGAACGATTCATCTGGAGAACTGAAACATACATTTATAGCAGAGAGACACACTTCCATTTTAGAGGGAAAACCGTATTCAAAAATAACTTTTATAGCAAAGCTTATTGGTCTACATTTAAAGTAAACTGTCAAAAGAATTATAAACATTGCTATTATCAGAGTATGTAACAATAGCATGTAAGACCTCAGGTTGTGCCTACAATCCTGTTCCACTAGATATGGTAAAAACAAACAGTGGAGATGCTCTCTTTCCAAAACTTACACTGTAGCGGATTTCTCTGATGGAGTGCCTAGTTAATGACTTGGGATACCTCAAAATTACCTGGTCAGTCTCTTAAGCTAGAGTAAAGTTAGTGGTTTAATATTCTTGCATGATTGCCCTAGATCTTGTCCCATCGCAAAACCCTAGACCCAGACTCTTTCTGTTCCCACCAGGAGGAATAGGGAGATGACCTATACTTAGCAGAACGTCTAGCTACTTATAAAAAAAGGGACAATACCCAAGAGATGAAAAAGCAAAGCCATCAGCCAATGTATTATCTCAGTTACAAAATTGCTTTTGAAATTTGCATTTTTGGTCTTCCAGAAATATTTAGGGGGTGGAAAAGAGAAAAGAAGAATGCAGTTGGAATATCCATCTTAACAACTCTCAGACCTTGGGAAAATGTTTTCTTCTGATTCTGAAGTACATTTCACTATTCCCTTTAAAATTGCCTTCAACAATGTGTTGCTACTAATACCGTAACAAGGTTCCAGTTGTAAGCCAGGGTCCTGGTATCTTGTCCTTTTGGAAAAATACTGTGTTAAATATTTACTTCCAAATAATTGACATTTCTTCTAGCTTTTTCTCAACAAACTACCCCTGTCTCATCCTCCTTGTTTTGGCTTTATAGAAACAGTATGCACACTATTTCCTAGCTTGCTTGTTTGACGCCTAGGTCACTTTTGCTGTCAGAATCTATTTATTGAATAAAACTGATTTTTTCCCCTTCTCAAGATACAGTGAAAAATGTGCAAGAGCTCCCAGTACAGGGATGTTGGTTACTAGGAAACACAGTCTCCAGAGAACGGAGTAGGAGCATGAGCCTTGGACTACAAACATTTATTTTGGGGAGGATCCTACAACAAGGGTTGGAACTAAAATAATACTAACCTAAAAAAATTCCTTTGCTGAAGGACAAGTTTAAAGACAGAAATGTATATCTTACAACAGTCTTCTCCTCTTGTCCTAAGAAGATATTTTATGTAATGATCCAAACTTTGTGGATTTCTCTCAAGAAAGAAATTGAAAAGACTCTTGAGTGGAGAAAAAAAAAAAAAAAGATCCAGAGATTCCACTGAAGGTTTTTCTGTTCCTTGGCAGGAGAAATTCTGCTGCTCAGATCTGTGCACAGTCATGACAGATATGACACCCCTTTCTCGACATGGGCTTGTGCTCGTTAACACCTTCAGTGGTGTTGACGATATTTAAACCAATGGGTGTTTAAATATGGCTTTCGAATATGACCTTTGTTAATATTTGTAATTTCCTTTATTTTGTTAGCTCATTGGCAAAATAAGACCACTAGGATAGAATTAAAAAAACCAAACCAAAACAAAACAAAAAACCAAAACAAACCAAAAACCAACCCAAAAAAGAAAACCCATCCAAGAATGATGACAGTATTCTATACAGTNGACTGGGTTGTGTAGCAGAAAAAGAAAGTAAGGATCATAGGAAAGAGTTTGTGGACAGACAGTGAGACAGCTGAGAGGAACATGGGAAAGACCCACAGCCAGGCCTTAGACAGGATAGAAGTACACTCTTCCCAGGGACCAGAAAATACTGCAGAATCAGCTGTAAATCCAGAAGTTATTGTGTGGCTCGAAACCAAGCATTGAAGCAAGTGCCTGCCAGCAAAACCACAGTGGTCTGGGAGACAGTATTCCCACACTACAAGAAAGACATTGAGGTGCTAGAGCATGTCCAAAGAAGGGCAACAAAGCTGGTGAAGGGTCTGGAGCACAAGTCGTATGAGGAGCAGCTGAGGGAACTGGGATTGTTTAGTCTGGAGAAGAGGAGGCTGAGGGGAGACCTTACGGCTCTCTACAACTACCTGAAAGGAGGTTGTAGCGAGGTGGTTGTCAGTCTCTTTTCCCAAGTAACAAGTGATAGGATGAGGGGAAATATCCTCAAGTTGTGCCAGGGGAGGTATTTAAAAGACACGTAGACAATGTACTTAGGGACATGGTTTTGTGATGGACTTGGCAGTGCTAGGTTAATGGTTGGATCTTAAAGGTCTTTTCCAACCTAAATGATTCCATGATTCTATGATTCTAAGCATTATTTCTAGGCTGTTTTTCCTAGTCATTGAGTTAACAACTCTTAATTAATAGCCTAATAAAATCCAGCTTGTTTGAGTTTAAAAGATTTTTGTTTTTCTTTGGGATTGCTTCCTACATGGAGAAGCTGTGGGCACAGTTGCACCTGCCTGCCTAGAAGCCCTGTCACAATTACGCATGTGAGATATATTATCCAAATCTTTTCCTAAATGGCTCCCTGGCTCTCTTATGAGAAAGCCCAGTGGTTATATTGGCTGAAATTCCTCAATGTGGCCTGGAAAATAGGAAAATAGGAAATGACGCAGCCAGGGCTCACTGAAGACAAACTTAATCCAAAACATTTACAGTACTGGAGCGAGGCCCAAAATATTGATGTTTCTGTATTATTTATTTAGATCAACATATTTTAGGAAGAGAGTTGCAGGGGAAAGGTTCTCTTTTAGCCTCTTGTGGATCACCCATCTATCACCAAACAGCATGTTAAATGTCCCAAGGAGATTTGAAGTGTATGAATAGCCCCATGTCCAAGTGGCATGAATGCAATCACAGTAATAAGTCATTCCCTCTTGAACCATTCCTAGAGAGACTGTCAGCTGATAACCTATTATGTCTGGTCTGCAAGGACCATGTAAGCAAGCACTGCCTCTGGCTATTTGTCTTAGATGTAATTAGTGGGTGAAGGATGCTCTCATGTTCCAAAACACAGAGCAGAGGTAATTGCAAGAGCCATCTGGAGCCTGGCCCTATGAAGTTGGTGCCAGGCAGTTTGAAACAAACACTAGTCTTTCCCACCCAGCAGTTTGCAGTGCTAAACACATCAAAGACAGGCAAGCAGCCAGAAGCTGACTCATGGAGGTATACACATATGATGGTATGACGTGCTAGATACCAGGAGCTAATCTTAATCTCAACAAGTTGTTCTGAGGTAAACAGAAGAATAACGAGCTTTCCTACTCTTAGTTGAAAAAAAAAACTCAAACAAAAACCCAAAGAAAGTAGTACAAAAAAAGAAAGCAAAGGAAGTTTTTAGGTCTGTGAGAACCAAGATAACAGTTCTGAAAATGTTTATGGCCTCTCTTGGGAACAGAGCTTTGAAGCCTATAGCCTAGGAAGGTCTCATGCACCCCTTCCTGCTTAAGAGACTGAATTGTCTCTAGAATGATAAAAGCTTCTCTTGGATTCTGACCTCAAAGGATAATGTCTTAAGGAGTTGTCCAGGTCACAGGGAAGGTGTATTTCTACATAGCATTGAAGACTAGTGATCCACCCCATATTAAAAAAAGAAAAAACAAAACACAATGGCCTCAGGAAAATTGAGGGACATCAGTAGATCAAGGACAATTATGTTTGGGTCTATTGTGGTGTAGTTTTCCTCATACTTACAAACATGCTTTCTTGATTTAGTCAAAGTAGCAAATTGTGCAGGAAACCTGAAGGCCCTGCAGCTGAACAAAGAGGCCAGAAAGAATAATGTCCCTAAGAGAGGGATTCATGAGCATATACAGAGAAAGAGTCAGTGTCCCACGTGCTCATCTCCTGGGGTCTCCAAGGAAATGGCCTTAGTACATACTCAAAACTGAAAAGCTACAGAAGCATACAATCAACTTGCTAAATTCCAGCTTTGATATTAAAAGGAAAGAGCTCCTTTCCTAAGCCTATAGACTGGTGTTTCATTCATTCATTTCCAAGCTTGAATTTGAAGGTGAGGATTGATAATTTGGAGAGACCGAAATCACTGCATTTGAATCTTGCTGATTATTTGACCCTGCTAAATAGCTCTTGTGACAATAAATCAGGAACATCAGCATAGTAGAATCATTTTTCAAACTCTCCTGTCTTTGGAACCAAACCAAGAATTGTCACATGTTTTACATCAACTCATTCACAGCAAATAGCTGTGAAAACTGGGCAGCAGTGACTGCACTTAACATGGTCAATGTCAGTTAAGTGTGAGAAATGTCTAGGAGTGTTGGCTAATCTGTGGTTTGGACCACCAAAATCAGGCTGTACCTATTGGTGGTCACTTGGTTTAGTAGAAATGGGAAAGCTTCTTTCAGATAATTCTGGAAGCTTGAACTGCTCCCTGTGTCCATCAGTCATGGACTCATGTACCTGGCAGGATGCATAAATGTGAAAGAAAAACCTTCTTAGGTACTAAAATACAAAGGGGGATCAAGGGATGGCTCTACCAGCTTGCACTTGTGACAGCTTACTGCAATCAACTGCCATGGACAATGGCCTCTGAGCAACATGTTTGCTGGTCACTGTGAAGGCCTGGCATTTGCATGATGGTGTGCGTGGACCCTGGCCAGCAGCTAAGCACTCATACAGCTACTTACTCCTGTCTCCTGTGGAACAGAGAGAAAATAGAAAGGAGGTGAGAAGACTTGTGGATCAAGATAAAGATAGTTTAATACGTGAAGCAAAGGTGTGTGTGCAAGCCAAACAAACGAGGAATTTCTTCACTGCTTCCCAGCAGCATGCAGCTGTTTAGCTGCTTCCTGAAAAGCAGGGCCTCTGCATGTTACTGGTTACATTGGAGGACAAATGCCATACAAGGATTGTCCCCTTCCTCCTTTTCTCCTTGAGTTTTGCTGAGCACAGTGTGATGTAGTACAGAATATCCCTTTGGTCAGTTTTGGTCAGATGTCCTGCCTTGTCCCTTCCCAATTTATTAACCACCCCAGCCTACTCACCACAGGAGGCAGAGTGGGAAAAAGATAAATCCTTGATGTTGTGCAAGCACTGCAGCAATAGCTATACACTGCTGTGTTATCAACACCATTTTAATCACAAATCCAAAACACAGCACCGTACAGGCTGCTACAAAGAAATTTAACTCCATCCCAGCCAGACTCAATACACATGGATTCATAAGATTGTACTGAGCAGAGGACATAAGGAGAGAACAACAGAAATTGCAGTCATCAGTAATGGCTAGTGAGGAGCAAAGTCTTAACATCTTAGAATCATAGAATTGTTAAGGTTGGAAAAGACCTCTGAGATCATCTAGTCCAACTGTCAGTCCAACAACACCATGACTACTAAACCATGTCCCTAAGTGCCACATCTACATGTTTTTTGAACAACCTCCACGGATGGTGACTCCACCACCAATCAGGGCAGCCTATTCCAATGCCTCACCACTCTTTCAGTAAAGAAATTTTTCCTAATATCCAAGCTAAACCTCCCTTGGCACAACTTGAGGCCATTTCCTCTCATCCTATCACTAGTTACTTGGGAGAAGAGACCAACACCCTCCTCATTACAAACTCTTTTCAGGAAGTTGTAGAGAGTGATAAGGTCTCTCCTCAGCCTCCTTTTCTCCAAACTAAACAACCCCAGTTCCCTCAGCCACTCCTCATAAGACTTGTTCTCCAGGCCCTCCACCAACTTCGTTGCCCTTCTCTGGACATGCTCTAGCACTGCAATGTCCTTCTTGTAATGAGGGGCCCAAAACTGAACACAGTATTCGAGGCGCGGCCTCACCAGTGCTGAGGACAGGGGCACGATCACTTCCCTCCTCCTGCTGCCCACACTATTCCTGATACAAGCCAAGATGTTGTTGCCCGCCTTGGCCACCTGGGCACGCTGCTGGCTCATATTCAGTTGGCCGTCAACCAGCCCCCCCAGGTCCTTTTCCCCAGGCAGCTTTCCAGCCACTCTTCCCCAAGCCTGTAGCATTGCCTGGGGTTGCTGTGACCAAAGTGCAGAACCCAGCACTTTGCCTTGTTGAACCTCATACAATTGGCTTCAGCCCATCGATCCAGCCTGTCCAGTCATACAACAAACATTATAGTGCTAGGTCCAGTAGACCATACTGGGTGATACTTAATTAGAAGATAGGGACTTCATGCCTTACAGCTGGAATAACACCACATCCAACCAGTGTAACAAGCTACAGAACCAGGGATGTAGAGTATGTCGTCCTAAAAAAAGTCCATTAGTAACAACTGCATTAACTACAGTAAGTGAATGCTTAAACAACAACTGCATGTAGCATTCTATTTTTGTGCTTGTTTCTATGCTAGAAAGAATTTCCAGATCATGGACAAGAAAGCACTGCAGATATAATCCAGCAGAGCATAAGACCTGTTCATTTGGTGGAGGTTCTTGCCCAGAGATACAATTTACTGGATCTGCTGATGTATCTGCATCTACAGTTCTCCCCCCATCTTCACCAGTTAGGACTAGACACTATTCTGTGAGTCTTGTCTTAGTGATAACATTAAGATGTTCAAAAAGCCCGACAAATTATTGTTAACGATGTTAAGGCCCAGTGATTGACTTAGAAACTCAATATGAGAACAAACCTAGTGCTATATTAACAGGAAAAGTTTGGAAATTGCAAGAATTTAACATCAAAGTCTTATCAACCTTATCAGTCACCTGCTTTGTCCTCCCAGGAGGAATCAGAGTAAGGTGGCATGAGTCCAAGAACAAACTACTTTTGAAACTTTGTCTGTCCTAGACAAGGACAAGTTGCCAGATTGTTCAGCTGGAAGTGTCTGCTGTACTGCACAGACATTTGACATGTCCTCAAGTGTGGTAAAAGTAAAAATTATGCATAATATTTTATCTAATGCATTAACTTCTTTGGCTTTTAGTTTTCTTTTTCCTACTTCACCTAGCTTTTCTTCATCCAAGTTACCTACATTTTTATTCCTTTGCCACCTTCCTTTCATGGGATACTTCTGCCACTTAAATAGGCTAATAAAAAGTCCAAAAGAAGTTGACAGTTTTGGTGGATAGACCATCAGGGAATTTCTTCCTACAGTCCCATGTGGAGCTTATGAATAGCTTGAATGACTCCCTCAACAGTATCCTCCCCATCAGCCACCTGTGGCACATGAAGTTGCTTCTCCCCCTTGTCTTGTCCTTCATGCACCAGCAAAATCTTGGCTTAGTTCTTCAAATCTAGTCCTTTTCCCCACCACTGTCTTTTTCCTTTTGTACCTAAAATGTCCCCAGGAAAACCCTACACAACCTCAAAACCTAAGACAGATCCCTATCTGAGAGTTTTACCTAAGCTCCAGTGTTCATCATATCAGTGTTATTTAATAGTTAACCGTAAAAATTTACAAGAAAAATGTTGATGAGCGTTGAAGAAGCCACTACTTGTCATTAGAAGGATTATCCTGAAAAAAGACACCAAAGACTGCTTCCAATTAGTTCAGAGAAGTTCAGAGGGAGTGGCTTTAACAGGCTGGAAATAACCATAAACTCCAGGGGAACATTCTGACACAGAGATGCAAGTTAGGCATCATAAGCGATCAACAAAGATTTAGGCCAGTTATACATGATCAAGGCCTGAAACCAAGCGAAGGGGACCCATTTGGGGCAACTGACAGGAACCTCCTTTTCTGAATGTGCTGTGCTCCTCTCTAAATTTTTAAAAGGTTCATGGGCTGCTTACTAGCTGAGTCACGGTAATTGTTCATGCATATTCCTGCCCTGTGGCAAATGTGAGTTAATGTGCAATCTCTCAGCCTTTACATATTGAGGCAAAGCTTAACTCATCTTTCATTAGCTGCAGGCTAACCATGCTCACAGACCATGGCAAGGGATCATCTGATGCTATTACCTTGCTCATGAGACTGAAAGCTTCCACTCAGGCGCTTAAAAACAAAGGCAAGCTGGCAACTGTCAATAGTCATTAGTAACTCCTTTTTCAGGGATAATGATGAGGTGAAGAAGTCGAATATCATGGTAGTAAAGCTTCAAGTGAGCCACAGATTTGGATAAATCACCAAAAATGGATCAAAACTACCTGTTTGAAGGTGAGCTGTTTACAGATACCTCAATCTATGAAACTCATCATAAGTACACAGATTTGAAAGTACTCTGGACTTTGAAAGAGGTTGTTGCTTTTTCCAGGTGGCTCCAAACCTCTCAAATAACAAACAGATCAACGCAATCTCCTCCTGTATCCTTGGTACTCATGCCAAGAAAAGACAGAGGTTTTGAAAATGTTACCTAGGTGAATGATTACTGAACTGTGTGAGCTCCTAGTGAGTCCAGGACAGGATGAGGCACTGGCCCAACAGCTCCCTTACAGGCTAATGAAACTGCATCATTAAACTGTGATAGACTGAGCATGCCCTGAAGATCACTTTAAACTGGGCCTGGCAAGACCATTAACAAACACCAGCTGAGTCCTTAAGCTGTACTATTACCTTCTCTTTCCAGGGAGCGGACATGGATGATGCTCTGCCAAGCAGGGTCAAATCCTGTCTGATTGGTATCCTGAGAATCTTGGACATTTCCTAAGCAAGGCTGAAGGATATTTTGCACAAGACCATCATTGCAGAATAGCCCCTCCAAGCACTTATTCACACTGTTTCACTTGCTGTGCTGTTTTGCTCCAGGGAAGAGGGTATTTTGGTGGGATAGAGCTGGAATGACAGGTATGAAGCTGCTCCTCATTTGATACAAGTGGTTGTGGAATACAGCTTCTCTGTGCATTGCTGATCACTGACTATTGCAATAGCCTTCAGATTGCTGCAGTATGATAGAGCAGCCCTTTTAATTTACACTTATGAGGACCTGGCTGTCCCCACAAACCATCTGATGTTTAGAGAAGAGTCCTTTCTTACCTTTTCCTCCTTCCTTTCCAATATGCTCCATGCCTTTCAGCTGTAGTCACACAGATGGAGACCCTCTATCCAGGTGGAATTTTTTTCAGGGATCAGCTGTAAGCACATAATCAGTAAGCAAATATTACATAGTATGGAGTATCATTTTTACTAGCAGCAAACCAGTGTGTGTGTACATGTATGTGTGTATGTGTCAAGAAGAACACATCTGGATTGGACAACCTCTTCTGTTCCATAAATCTATAGAGGAGAAGCCATCAACTTTCCTTTCCCCCGCAACTCCATCTTCTTGATGGCAGCAATGAATCAATAAAGAAATGGATCCCTTAAGCATTGTCCCTTTGCAAAATTTAATCACTCTCCTGCAGTCCTTTTGCTGTTTGCTTCAACCAGGAAGCCCAACCAGGGCTCAGATGCTGCTTCAAATACATTCAGGAAATTTTCACCAAGGACAAGGACTCTGGCAGGTGATTTATTTTTCTTCATGATCTGTTTTCATCAAAGTCTCATGAAAAGTGTGGCCTCCACATCTGTGAGACAGTGGTTCAAGCCTGCTCAGCTGAGTTAAATGACAGTAGGGCTTATGAAGCTGACCATTAGAGGGACTTTTGAGGGACATTGGAGCTAGACAGCTCTTCAGATTGCAATGCTATTGCTCTGTTTTGCACTGTTACCCCCTGCTGCACTTGGGGCAAGAAGGGTCACATGCAAGAGAACAATACAAAGCCATATTTCCCAAAACCATAAAGCAAAACACAGCAGTCTTCCCACAGCTCCTCCTCTCTCAGACCTAAAAGCTGCCAAAAGCTGACAGAGTTTAAAGCTGCCAGAGCCTCCAACTAGGCTTGAACAGGGAGGGTGATAATATCAGGCTTGTCTGTGACAAGCTATGGGATGACATGCCAAGGTTAGAGGGACAGGGTGTTAGCAAGGGCCCTCAGCCTGTTGCTCTGAGATGTGCTGGGTACACTGCAGCACACCTGAAGTCTTATGGAGATTAGCCAGGGGCTTCTGAGGTGATAGGAGCCAGCAGAGAAACACCAGTGAAATACCTCAAAGGAACTAAGGGGTGTTCCTCTAAGAAGGTGACATGGCCAACAGGCTAGTTGAAGTGCCTCTACACCAAAGCACACAACATGGGCAACAAACAGGAAGAGCTGGAAGCCACCATGCTGCTAGAAAGCTACAACCTAGTCGCCATTACTGAAACTTGGTGGGATGAATCCCATGACCGGAGTGCAGTTTTCAATGCCTACAGTCTGTTCAGAAGGGACAGGCAAGGAAGGAGGGGTGGAGGGGTTGTCCCTCTACATCAAGAAGTGGACAGAGTGTGAAAAGCTGTCTCTGAAGAACAGCCATGAGCAGGTTGAAAGCTTATGGATAAGAATTAGTGACTGAAGCAACAAAGGAACATTGTGGTTGGTGTCTACTACAGGCCTCCCAATCAAGGGGAGTCTGTTGATGAAGCCTTCTTACTCCAGCTACAGAAGGCATCACCCTCGCAGGCCCTCATCCTGCTGGGGGACTTCAACCAGCCCAACGTCTGCCAGAACAGTAGCATGGTGAGCTGTAGGCAATCCAGGAGACTCCTGGAATGCATTGAGGATAACTTCTTAAGCCAGGTAATAGACAGTCCTACCAGAGGGGATGTGATACTAGACCTCTTGGTCACCAATGCAAATGAGCTAATTGGTGAAGTCAGGATTGGAGGCAGCCTGGGCTGCAGTGATCATGAACTGGAGTTCGCAGTTCTGAGGGATACAGGTCAGGTGAAGAATAAAGTTAGGACCCTGAATTTTAGGAAATCAAACTTCCAGCTGTTCATGGAGTTAGTCAACAGGACCCCCTGGGAAACTACTCTCAGGGACAAGTGAGCAGCAGAACAGAGCTNGTTCATGGAGTTAGTCAACAGGACCCCCTGGGAAACTACTCTCAGGGACAAGTGAGCAGCAGAACAGAGCTGGCAGATAT
>VZTL01063221.1:0-10539 GCA_013400535.1 Scopus umbretta
GATTTACACCAGCAAATTCACCATCACTTTTGTTTGTTCATTCCTTGGCCAGCCAAATACAAAAGAAGCCTCTTCCAAATCTGTGGTCTCTGAGCCATATCTAAACCCGTCCTTTAAAGGACTTTATTTAATAAGAAATAGTGGCTGGGTGGCAGCATTAAATTAAATTGCTTTTCTATAATGCAGGTGCTTTCATGAGCGCATAACTATGAATGTAGTAACAGAGTGGAAAGCTCTTCTGTTCTGAACCCCACAAAGAGTTTCAGGAGTAAAGATATAACCAGCTGGCATAATATGAACATGTTATACACTTGTCACACACTGCTGTCCACTAGCTCTTCACTGCTAAAGGTTTAAGAGTCTCTGCCGCATTGAGTGGATTGGGGATGCATCAAAACATCTTACTCTATTTCTTGCTTACTGCAGGTAGCATATATACATCAGGGAAGGTCTAAAAGGAGTAACACTAGCAGCCCATTGTGCACTGATACGTTTGATCAGTTTTAGCTCAATGTAAACTGAAAATAAAGGGGAGTGTGGAGAATGTTAGACACCAGATTCTTTGTGTTTCGATTCCTTGTCTAATCTGCTGTTTGTTTTCAAGGACAGGGCTGGTATACCTGTTAGAGATAGCACAGTGGACTCGTGGTTGTGCCTGTGTGCACCAGCTGAGTAGCATTGGTTTGAAAATCCATGCAAAGCATGGAAGCTTTCAATGTGTACACTAGAAAAACTGAATTAAGAAATGCAGACCAAAGAGTTTGGAGAGCTGGGAACAGCTCCACCTCACCAAGCATAAAACTAGGGGTATTGGTAGTGGTTTTCTAGGCAAAGTTAGGTCACAGATCCAAAAAGGAAAAGAGAGAGAGTTGTTATAAAGGAGGTGTCCCATACAAAAGGCTTGAGCCACAGGCCTGAAAAATACTGAAAATAAGTTTAAGCTACAATCCAGAACATTTGGACCTGAAGACAGATATTTGGGTAAGCAAGAAGAGACATTAGGGATCATGTTGTAGTGAAATGAAACAACACCACCATCTAATTTTTGCCTTTGACAGTTTTGCAGTAGAAGGTGGAGCTCTTAAAAAAAAAAAAAAGTGTTAATACACATTTTTATAACAGATATCCAAGCAAAAATTTAAAATCTTGTCTCACAGTCCAACTTTTTAATGTTTTAAACACCACCTGAGAAGTACCACAGAAGTTGTTGTGAGACTCAATTATTAAGGCAATAGTGGGGGAAAATATAGCTAAGGAATATCATTCTAGATTCTCAACTGTACACCACTGACAAGATTACAGGGTTGGTTGATAAAGGCAGTAGCATCAATGCAATATATTAACACTTCTGGAAAGCAGTTGATTTGGTACATCAAGACCATGCAGTTATGAGCTAGAATACTACACAGTTAGCATGGCAACAATAAATGGATTAAACCCTGAATAACCAGTCTTCTAAATGTAACTGTAAATGTGAGATCACCAAGAATTCTTTCATGAGGCCCCAAAGAGATTCATTCCTTACCCTGGGCCCTTTTAATATATTTATCAATAGCCTAGGGAAAAACAAAGAAAAATTGATAATGCAGATGACACTGAAGGTAAAAGAATGGTATGTGTCAAAGAAAAGGCCACTGATACTGAACAGTCTTGACCAACAGGTAGTGTAAGTGCAAGCAAATAACCAATGTAGAGTCAGATATCTCAGAAAGAGCAAAGACTAGGATGTTTGGGACTCCCATGGAAAGTAGCAACACTGAACATAGCAGAGGGGGAAATCATAACAGACTATCAAAACACATAACTTTCAAGTGCAATTGGGTGGACAAGAATTAGCTTGACATAGAAACTGGTGAACCCTTAGTGTATGTAGAAGAGACATTACTGCTGTTTGGTTCTTCTATGATCGCTATCAGAATAGCTCGTCCTCTTCTGTATTCCCACTTCAGAAATTATGTTAAGAAACTAGAAAGGGGGTGGTGAATAGTAAGAGCAAGGAAATGACTACCAGAGCTTTTCTTAATGAGCATATCAAGGATAAGGGTAAAATGTTATACCACTAGACCAGAGTTTTCTACACAAAGAATTCAAAGTACAACAACAAGATCCAATGACGAGCACAGCAAGCTTTACAAATTCAAAATCAAAACAGCAGCTTTTTTTTTTTTTTTTTTAAAGTGAAGATTATTCACCATGACCTCTTTTAACCATATCTTAGAAAAGGTGGTGGAATATCATCGTGATGTTTAAATTGATAGTGAATGTTTTGCCCCCTCTTAAAAAAAGTTCCAAGCAAGAATTACTTCAAGAAAGTTTTGAGTTGTACAGAAGGTCAGGACAGAAGACCAAAATGATTCATCCTGGTCCTATAGTCAAAGTAGGAATTTATCAACATTCATACTTGAAATTAACACAGCAATTATCTTCATCAGATTGGAAAAGCCAGTCCCCAACTGAACTGATTCATAGAACTCGCAACATATCCTTTAGTCCCTCTGATATAACTGTAGTTTTTAGACATTTTTGGTAGCAAAAATCGGGCCTGAAATTTATGCACTAGGACATTTCATGCTACTATGTATTTGTACTTTGATTTCAAATGATCAGTGAATAGAACATATCTGCCAGACTGGATAGCGGAAGTGCATATGGATGTGTTTATGCCCACCTTAACTTGACTTTACACTCTAAACCAACAAATATTTTCATGAGCAGCAGAACTAACCAAGAGAGGTTTCCTGCAGATTTCTCACACTGGTCATTCCCTCCAGCTCCCTCTCTGAATTACTCCAGTTTTGTCCACAGTGCTGGAGGGGTGCACCACACAAGGCAAGAGAAAGCTTACACACGTGCTGATGAGCCCTCTGGTGCTCACAGGCTGGTTGGCCAGCCCACAAATGCCAAGTAGCGGCGCAGCAGCCAAGTTTACTGCATTCCCTCAATGTGAGTACTAATTGCATCTCTCTCTTCTACCCAGATTCTGCTCTTGACAAAATTTTTAAGAACGTAGATCTAACTGACACTTTTCCATCCACTTTCAAGTTTAGTTACACTTGTCCAAACAGTTTAAAAGTTATTGAGGAGGACCTGACAGACAGAGAGAGTGTCGCTGTTATTGTATAAGTTTAATTTCCTTAGGAAACCAGGCTAAAAAATTTAAATGGGGATTCAAAGCTTGATAGTGCCCTTTCAATAAAAAAAAATGGAACAAGAAGGTATGCTTGCTTTCCTGCCAGAGGAAATTGCTAAAACAGGCATTTTTTTAATTTAAAGAACAGACCATGTAGTGTTGCTATTTGCCAGATGCTGTCAGAAAAGGTCATTGACCTGCTGGTCTGAGAGAAATAAGTAATAGATTACTGATGATTTACTAGGGTGATCCCATAGTATCAATCCTTTAGCCTGTTTTAATTATTAATTATAAATTAATTTCTCAGCAACCAGGAGTCTGCATCTTGTCTGTTAGGTTGAATTAATTTGTTCATCTTGGTTTTTATCATCACTTCTTGCTTCCTATTGCAAAAACCTAATGGTCTTACCATTTTTATTCTCATTGCACAACACTTTTACCCATGGCAGTGAGTCTTGCAGGGAATGTTATAGGTAGAATTCCAATAGTTTTGTCTGTTCCTGCAGCTACCTCATGTTAACATCACCAAAACAGAAGTTGAATTTAAATACCATCAAGAACGTCAATGTATTAACCCATATGGAGAAAACAGAAGATCCAAGGATATACTGATCAAAGAGAGTTTCAAAGCAGCAGAAAGACCACAGCAAGCATAATAATAGAGAAAATATGTCCTCTAAGAATGCTAATCAGGGGCTCTTTTTTCTTTGAAGAACAACTTTTAAACTTGCCTCCTTCATTCTGCACTATTCCCAGGCTCAGCTCAAAGTTGGCATTGTCAAGAATGATAACCTTAAATGTACAACTCACATAGAGAAATTTTTTGTGCTCAAACATAGATGTGAACAGGTTTGTATACATTGCAGCCCTAGCAAGGCAGGATCATTAGAAACCGGGGGTTGTGGTGGGGGAAGGTATTCTCTTTCACCTTTGCAGCTGTTGTTCCCTAATTCAAGGCTAGCTCACTTCTCAGTAGCAGACTCTGAGTCTTGCTCAGGAAACTCTCACTCTGTCCTCTGGCAGATTGGTTATACCAAAACCATGTAATTTAAACCAATGGAAGAAGTGACAAGCTACACTTCACCACCATTGCAGCAGCAGGGACCAGAAGGATCAGGGCTCCTCCCAGAGCAGGGATGAGCTGGGAGCCAAGGGGAACCCAACACAGCAGGAACCTCACCAACAGGACACCTTCTCACAGGGTCTGAATAGCATCAGGATGGCAACAGTCCCACTGACACTCCCAGACAAAGCATTGTCTGGTGATGAACAACATCCAGGGTCCAGTAAGGAGCAGGAGGACACAGGGCTCCAACACAGATTAAAGGTCCATTCTGGAGGCATGGCTAGAAGCAGGACAGGAAACAAAGTTTGGAGACAGCATAGCTCTGGAAATTATCCAGTAAAAACCAGTCCATAAACCAGAACTATAGCAGACATGAGTGAGCACAAATACATTTCTGATGAAGCTCAGGCTGAGTCTGGGTGCTGGGTATGAGCTTAAATGAAGCCCTGGGGTGTGGGAAGGTGCTGTGTGTGGGGGTCCCAGCTGAGACTACTCAGGTTAATCACAGCCTACAGGTGCTTTCCAGGCCCTGACATACAGTTTGCATAAAAAATAATGGAAGGGGCAATTCCTGCCAAAACTGTTAATGTTACACTAAAAGAGAGAGGAATTGAAATCCTGAGGTTTTTACCCAGTATTTCAAACCCGTGGCTTGGGACATTTAATGAAAAGCACATTCCTTTCCTGAAAGAATAAATTCCTGCTGTGAAAATGCTCTTTTAATCAGAAACCCAGTTTTCCACAGGAAGCAATTTTCAATGGAAAACACTCTAATGGAAAATTTTCTTTAATGGAAAAAATCAGCTCTTTTCTGTGTTGGAGGATGTTAAATACAGTTTTTTTTTCTAGGCTTATTCTTCATATTGTGCCATTGTGTTTGAATCTTTAGGACCCACAGGGCTCATCAGTGTTAGCATCTTGCAGTGAAGAAGATAAAGTACACGTGAAGGATGCACTATGGAAAGGACATCTCATTCCCCAGTGTGTGATTTCCTCACTGCTACTGGCGAGAAGCAAGATACACTTGCCTCAGTCTCTGCTGATGAGATGGTACTTTAGGAAGGATTAATGCAAGTGAAATGATGGAGGGGAAGGATTTCCTGTGATTAGATTTATTTAGGTGCTTGGGGCATTCAAAGCTGCTGTTGAGTCAATGAAAAGTTGGATTTCCTAAATCAACAGCAAAAGAGATGTAGCACCACTCTGCTGATAAACACAATTAGACTTGTGTGTAATGCAGTTAGGGCCCCAAGACTTTAAATTGATTTGCCTGACATTTGTACTTTATTTGGGTCAGCTTTTAGAGGGTCTACAGCAGCTGCGGTTCCCACTGACTTCAATAGGCACAGTGCAGGCTCAGTAACCTTCAGAACTTGTCCTTTAATTTGTATTTTGAAGTTTACTTTAAAGCAATTATGAATGAGACACATTAATCTGCTACCCTTTAATTTCCCCATCAGGATCATACAGGCTAAACCACATCTTGCTTTGGCATCAGCGAGTTACAGAGATTTTCCTGCTGTCAAACTCACTATGTGTGATGCTGCTCATTCAAGGCATATGCCTTCAATGCAGAGAGTCTGTGCAGACATGAAGACAAATGTCCCTCAGAGGCAAATGTTTGTTAAACAGGTAGGTGCAGGGAGAGCACCACTAGTTGCACTGCTGCAGTGGCCTGGTGGCCACACATTAGTTTTGTGAAACCCTTTTCCAAAACCTGCAGCCAACAGTCAGCTGGTTTGAACATCATAGTAAGGTCACAACAGAATTACCTACTTGAAACACATTATTTATCTCCCCATGGAACAGACAGGGATGCTTTGTGATAGGACTCAGCTCTTTGGAAAGCCTAAGACGTAAGTTCTGCCTTGAGTTACACATTGTCGTGATAACTGCAGTCAAAAGAAGAAAAAATGACTGAATGTGAAAAGATAGGTTTTTGTCAGGTAGAAATTTTCACAAGAAAATGCTCCATCTTGGGAATTAAAAAACAAAATCATAAAATGATAATTCTGAACATATTTAGCAAAGCAGAAGTATTAACAATTTTCAGCCAAACACTTTTTCTTAGCCATTTTAAAATCAAAATATTTTTTTTTTTAAAAAAAAAACATTTATTCATTATTAAAGGACATTCATCATGAGTAAAGGAAGAATGAGAAACGGTATCAACTACATATCACAGAATCATAGAATCATGGAATGCTTTGGGTTGGAAGGGACCTTTAAAGGTCATGTAGCCCAACCCCCCTGCAATGAGCAGGGACATCTTTAGTTAGATCAGGTTGCTCAGAGCCCCATCCAACCTGACCTTGAATGTTTCCAGGGACAGGGCATCTACCACCTCTCTGGGCAACCTGTTCCAGTGTTTCACCACCCTCATCATAAAAATTTCTTCTTTACATCTTGTCTACATCTACTATCTTTTAATTTAAAATCATTACCACTCATCCTATCACAACAGGCCTTACTAAAAAGGCCTGTGTAGAGTAGAAAAAGAGGATTTGTTCCTGGTGATCCTCTCCCTTCTTAGCTTCCCTGCCACTTCCCCCCACTCCCCAGTCGAGAGCATAAGAACTGCAAAGGCATGTTTCCCACCACAGAGGCCATGTAAATGAAACAAGTTGATATTAAACAACATCACCAGATTGTGAGAGCCTAAAAGAAACATTTTGAGGTTCTTGTCAACTTCTTGCAATTTTAGATCCATAATTTTTAAAAATTATGTTCTATTATTTATTGATCTTAATTTTTAGGAAAAAAGGAGCAAGATGGTTTACCCCCTCAAATTTGCAATATTCTGTTGTAATTCCTACAGATGTTAAGCAATGACCAGGAGGGATCCCTGGGTTTTCCAGTATTCTTGTCATATTCATGAACACCTCTTCGCATGCACATATTTAGGACAAAGATCAGTTCAAAATCTGTTTGCTGTGACCAAAATGTATTAATTCTTTGTGTGAGCAAGGGGAGCTTGTAGATTTGGTCCAGCTGTTTCTGTCTGTGTTATGGAGGAACCAAAGATTTCTGACTAAATCCATACAGAAAAGTTTGGAAGAGACCATTTTGTTTGGTTTTAATAACATTTAACACTATACAGTTCGCCAAAGCCTTTCATCTTCATTCAGTTTGATAAACATTGCCTAATTAATCACAGAGATTGCCCTACCTTGCTATTTGGGAGACAAGCTGACAGGGCTGAGGTTAAAGCACTTTGATGAAAAATTATGATCGCTCTGCATCTACCACTGTGATTGTTCTGTGGATGCAGGGAAGAGATGAGTTTGCAATTCAAATACTATATTCACTTTAAAATGGTTTAAAAAAGACAGAATGAAAAGCAGCTATCACCACCTATTAATTTTTTTAATGAGCTTATGAATTTTAAAAGGCATTTCATGAAAGAAAAAAAGCCCACAACAACAATAATTTATGTGAGATTAAGGGGGAGAAATAAATCAGAAAATCAGAAAATAAAAGTTAGTTTAAAATCACAGCCCTTTTTCTTCTGCTCTTATGTACTTATTGCTAAAATGGTGGTCTATCAGTATAAACTATTAGTGAATTGATACAGTGCATAATGCAAATTGGATATGAATACTGTGCAGAAAAAGGCAAATTGAACTGTCTGCAATTTACATGTTTACAAAATGATTCACATTTCCTATTTATCTTCCATTTCACATTTAGAGTGCAAAATAAAAACCTAAAAAAAGAAACAAGATTTTGCCCTTTATGAAGGAAACATTTTAAATTATTCTGAAAATACTTAGCAGACACTTAATGGGTTTTCTATAAGCAATTGCCACAATCTATCAGATACATAATGAAAGCAACATTAGAAGCTGATGTAAGAAAACCAAGAAAAAATACAGCATTTTTCTGTCCTGTGCTTTGGGAAGTGCTGTCTGCATTTTCAGGGTTTTCCAGACCGAGGAGTGCCGCAGACGGGACGGCGCTGCACTGGACGGTGTTGGTGCTCAGCAGCGTGCCCTGAGTACCTCTGCTCTAAGACCCACTGCTCCTCCCTCTGACATCATTATCTGGCTGGCCAAACCACTGGCCCTGGAGTTTGAGGTTCACATTTCCTTAGACAGAAGAGGGGTCCCCCATGGCCGAGGCAAATGAGCAAACCACCATTTGCTCTGCTAAAAACTAGCTGGTTAATTGGAGCCAAGGACATTGACAGTTTTAAGTCAATTGCAATTGCATTTTAGGTGGCAAAATTCTACACACAAAGAAAATTTGTCATGCCCTAAGAGGCTAATTTACAGAGTCACTTGCCACCACCTCCTGCATTTTAGATATTTTGATCCTTTCATACTCAAAAGCCAAACATCTGAAGTTAAATGATAAAAATTAAGATGAAAAAAAGTAGAGATCAATTTCAAAAAACCCAGCCATACCTAAGCTCACAAAGCATGAAAACCAAAATTAGCATAAGATTTTCCCAGTAAAACCTAATGGTGCTATAAATTGGCAACGAGGACAATACTTAAACATGTGTTATCTCTTTTGCAATTGATTAGTGAAGAAACTACAGTAACCAACAATTTTTTGAAGTTGTCTTTTATTCTATTGCACATAATTACATGGTCATTATAGGTCTGGACAGCATAGAGTATTCTTGATCAAATTAAATCATGTAAATCAGACAGAAAGACTATGTAATTTTTTAATGTTAATATTGCAACTAATGATAAAGAAATAGCTTTATGTCTTCCAAGTGATGCCTTAGGTCAGGGCCTGAGATATTCAAGCCACTCAGAAATATATGCTAACAAACCTTGATCTTTTCATATTCTTAAGATGGGAAAGTCACTGTGATGATTGAGAATGCAACAACAGGCATAGATAATACAATCCAAAATAAGAGTGGAAGACCTGAATATAAAGCAATGTTGGAACACTACTCTACTGAGCAACTTAATTTTAAATAATGCAGTCAAAACCACAAGAGGAATGACTATCTCATCAATAAGGACTTCTGTCCACCATGCCAATAAAAGGGACAAATAGAATTTATTTATAAAATTAATTATTAAACAATCCAGCTGAATAAGTAGGTCCACCTGGATATATCAGTTACATGTGATGATTTTAAACTAAAGATTAATCTAATTTTTTAAAGGACAAAGGCCTTTTATTATGTATAGATAATATACCTATACTAGGTGAGCAGGCACTCACAAAACTGGATTTAGTTTATGTTCATTCACAATTGACAATAAGCTTGGAAAATGGTGCATTGCTCACAGTGAAAACCCATAAGGAATTATTCAGTTCAATAGATTGCCCTCAGGATCAGCATAAATTTCTGCTGTTTGATAGAGTGCTACAAGGAAAGCATAACAGGAAACCAGCATTATTTGGATACAAATTTCCAAGTGAAAAAGTGATACAGAGCAGCAAAATCTTTTATGTAAGATACTCTGAAGTCCTTATACTTTTGCGTACCTAGGAAGATGGGAAATGGCCATTACTACAGGGTCACATATACCAGCAGGCTTTTGAGAGAGGTGGGAGGCTTTTAACTGACTTTGTTCATAATTAGTGACCCTCCCTTTCCCTGAAACTGGCTGCAGAGGCAGACATGTCAAACATTATCTCTTGCAGCTGTTGAATACCAAATCTGTTTTCAGTCACTAGAACACTGAGGTATGTTTCTCAGTGACTACTGGTTTGTTATTTTTGCTCTACTCTTTCTGTAACATCTTGCTAAGTGGTATAACTATCCACAAGACAGGATTTTTTTTTTGCTTGACCTTGGGACCACAGATAGCTGCAGAGGAAAAGATCCTGTCATTTATATGAAATACCATCATCAAAACACCAACTTACTGTTAATGGGTATGCCCAGGCCATTGAAATGACCTCTGTATTCCTAGGACCTGACCTTCCTTCCAATGCCACCTCCTCACACCACTGCCTTGGGGAAATTATTTTTCACTTCTCAGCTAGACACATATCTATGGACATCAGTGTCTCTGATGATGGAGTTTTTGTGACTATGACCCTGAGCCCTTTTGAGTCAGCACATTGTTTAGTCTTCTACCAGTGTACCCAGCTGCAAAGATGAAGCCCCAAAAGATCTTTGAAATTTTCTGTTACTGAGGCACAATATGATTTCTGTTTTGCCAGCAATAAATGCGACAAGGGTTTTATATCCAGCCCTTGTCTGGAGTTATTTAATACTTCATTACCATCCATATGTACAGCAAGAGCATCTCTTTTTGTTCAAGAAACCAGGCCCCACTGTGATAAGTGTTGTATAGTTGTGGTCAGAAGAAACATAATTTTCACAAGTATTGGGCTTTAATGGGATCATCTTTTTTTTTTTTTT
>VZTL01063221.1:20364-30532 GCA_013400535.1 Scopus umbretta
AATGACTCTCTATTATTTTATCACAGGTAAATGTTGGTGTAATGACTCTATCTGCTTAGCATTAGTCCCTTTGCCACCAAAACAGTGACCATAATCCAAATAAATTCTTCAGGGGAAGATCTGTGACTTCAGCACAGCAAAATGCAAGCTGGGCTAAATGATGTCCACTAAATCAGTGGAGAGAGTCCACTTCACCCAGAAAGATATGAGATTACAAAATGCTAGAAGTTTAAATATAGTTTATACTTGTAAGTATAAAGTTATATGTTTTGTAAAGAATTCAAACATTATCAGAGTCAAGCTTACAGGGTTTTAACTGGAGCTGTGACATTACACTACATATCTAAGGCTGGATGATCCAGTTGAACCTATGGCTGCAAGAGCTGTACTGATAACAGAGCTCAAAAAAAGCTAAATCTGTCTCTACAGGCACAGGCATTGGCATGTCTGTGGAGAATGAAACCCCTGTGAGACAACAGCTTTTACCTGCTAATTCATTCTCCTGCAAGTGGAAACTCCTACCTTTTGTAGGTTTGGAAGTACATGACAACAAAGAATGTTACAAAAGTTAAAAACCGTGATTCTTAAGAATAATAACATCAGATTACACCGAGATACTTAGAAATATTACTGCTTTACTTAGGGGTCATATGGGAGAAAAGATGGAGGAAGTGTTTTTGAGAACCATAAACTTCAGTTTTAGGAGATTTTAAAAGATCAGAAGCACAGCTTGATCTGATCAAGGGCAGCTGTTCCTTTGAGAATCAGCATCCTTGCTGGATCAGAAAGCAGAAATTGAAGAACTGGACAAAAAATCTTGGGTCCAGCTGAACAAAACTTTTCATTACGATCATTTGTTATTATTTTATCTTCATTGTAAAAGGCTAAAATGTTTTGGCTTTTTTTTCCACTCTGCATTACATTTAAACATAACTAAAAACTCATTTCAAGTTGAAAAACATTGAAAAAGTAACTTGCATTTAAAAATATGACATTTCATACTTTGATAATTTGCAATATGTCAAAAAATAGTCCTTTATAAAATGAACTTCATTTTTTATAAAATAAAATAAAAACTTAAAACTAAACTGAACTGTTTAATTTCAACAAAAAATATTGTCAGTAAATAACCAGGTCACTTTATTTTAAATGAAGAAGCTTTGTTTAAAAAAAAAAACAAACAACACCTTTTTCTAAAGTAAACTTTTTCCCAAATTTGTTTTTAAAAGCATTCATGTTTCACATTTGGTATACACTCCATAGTTATAACTACCATTAGGCTTTTAACAAAAACTGAACACTTCAAAAATTATAATTGCTATTATAATGGTATATGTTTAGGGATCTTTTCCAACTAAAATTTAATTTGGAATATGAATTTTAAACAAAATTCTTTAGAAATAAATTCTAAAATTTTAGTTCTATAAAATGAAATCAATCTTGAAATTATGAAAACTGTAAGTACAGTTTTAGTTCAACTGTAACCAAAATTCTTCCTCTTAAACTTGCCTATGTTGAATCTGCATCAAACAGACTGGATTATATTCCAAATGTATGAAAAGAGTGCTGAACCAAAGATATAAGATGGAGTACCTTAGATTAGAGATTTAAAGTTAATAAGTGCACACATTATATTTTCAATCTTTGTCTATGTACATCCTATTTTAATTTTTATGCCAGGTAAATGGTTCAGCAAAACAAAATCAATTCCCATCTCATTGCCATATTGAAGAAGCAAATACATTCAATGTAAGATCATAATTAAAACTTCCATTCTAAAAGAGTCTTTTTTTACTGATACCCTTGTGTCTTAACTGGAATTTCAGGATGATAGTTAGCCTATAATCATGGAAGTGACACAGCACAGCAAAGCTGTGAAATTTCTTGTATAGCTGTCATGTTTGGGGGCCTGAATTTTCACACCTCAAAAATAACATGACCTTTTCTACAAAGCCATGGGAGGACATTATAAATGCTGTGGAAACTCGCAGCTGGAGCCATACCACGCCACGTAGGTCAGGTCTCCTGCACCAATGATGAATACGTACCTCCATGCTTCCCAGCAGAAGGACACACTGTTAACAACACTTCTTTCCTAAGGTTCGGGGAGGTTTCTGCATTTAGGACATCCTCTTCTCTCAGATGTGAGGATCAGCAGTTACAGAGTGATTACAGCAGCAGCTGGTTTTTAGCAATATCAGGACAGCAGGCCTAGCTCCTCCCTGGCATAACTCCAGGGAGATTTACCTTTTATTTTAAACAAAACTGGCCTTGTCACCATGCTTTCCAGGCAATGCTTCTGCAAATTCCTGCAAAGACCAGAAAAGGATAAGATGAAACGCAAAAATAAGCAATAAATATACATATCATTGACATGATCACCTCTAAGTAAATCCAAGCCAGTGAAACAGAACAATGCTGAGGAAAAGACAATGTCAGAGCAAGTCAAGAGGCATCCTGATGCTTCACTTTTATTTCCTTTGTATGGGGAAAGAATGCTAAATATTTTTGGTTACTCAAATAACTTATTTTTAAAAAGGAAATTTCTTCTCAGGTCCCCATAAAAACTACTAGATCTACTTGAAAGCAATCCAACCTAAAAGGGACAAAGACTGGAAGGTGCCTTGGCTTTTCTCGTCCCAGTCAATAGCCAACATAGTTAAGTGAGGAATTTATTTCTGGTCTCTGCCCATATTGCCACAGTGCAATGGGGAACGGCTAACGCAGTAAATCACGTTAGCTTAGCCACCAGTGAGACTGAAATGCCGTGCTTGCCAAGATTACCCAGCCAGTGAGTTATAGGTGATACATGGTACCTGGGAACGTGTTAAAGATACAGTCAGGACTGAAACCCCTAGAAAAGACAGGAATAAGAACATTCCTGGCAATGCCTTGTCAAGCCTTGAGTGGTTTGTGGTGCCGTGCATGGGCACTGTGAGCCTTCCAGCCTCCTGGAGATGCAGACTTGCACTGTGGCCTATGACTGAGTGCTTTACCTGTTCTCACTGTAACTGCAGTAAATAAGAGAATGAGCAGCATTTTCTGCAGAACAGCAGGGGATAAAATGCAAATCGACTGCTCATTGCTAAAGATTTTTTTCAGGGGAAGGATGTATTCACCTGAGAGTTTCTACTTTTAGATTTCCTAATGCTTTACATTGCTTAGATTTCCTACTGCTTAGAAGAATTCTCATTTTACCATGTAAAGAGGTATCTCTACATCCTTGTACTCCCTTGGAGTTTGTAGGTTGGCTGCATGCTCTCCTTTCACCTCTAACAATCATCACTTAGCCAAAAAAACCTCTCAGTTCTAAGTTTTCCTCAAAAATCAATCCTGTCAAGGTTCACTCATCATTTTGCTAGTCTTCTCTGAACTATCGGCTTCATTCTAGTCATCAAATTCCCAAAACCAAAATCCTGTATTTGACACATGGTCAGCAAGCAAACAAGTGCTCCAGGAGATATTTTTCCTCAATATTAAAGAAACCTTTAGCGAAGCTACAGACGGCTGTGTGTTTTCTGAACAGAGTACGCGCTTTCAGAGAAAGCTTGAGAACCAGACATATATTTAGAAACCCCAATCAGTGTAAAATGTTGCATCAGGTCAAGTAAAATGTAGTTTGCAAAATGTATAGCCTACCTTCTGATCAGTGATAATTCGTGCGATCAGTGTTTTAGCAAGTATCATTTCTTCTGGTATTTCTGAGACCTGCAAAGAGCTATGGTAAAAACCTGTTGTAATAGGAGAATTTTCTCCACATTTTGTGATTATCTTTCCTGTTAGTCTGCCAGCTACCATCTACCAAACAAGTAGTTCTGACAGAAAATGATGAAGATGGCATACAGCTGTCTATCCAATAGCTGTGTGCTGATCATGGCACAGTAGTGGCTGACTTTATTAAGCACCTCCAAACAAGGGAGCAAGGTGCAGAAAACACAATAGCCTAGAAGGAATGGCATTGCATAGTCCAGTCCATGACTGATTAGCATGGCGTGACACAGGAATGCATGAGTTAGGAAAAAAAAAATCTGCATTTTGCCACATGGAAACAGAAGAAATTAATCCTAAGGTTTGAGGAAAACTCCAGGAAGAACCCTCTTAGTCTTCAAATGCATTAGCACTCTTCCAAAGCTGCTCTTCTAGCCACAGGAGTGGATTTCAAATCTCAGACTTCCCAGACTGTACATTTCCAAAATGCAATCCCAAATACAGAATGTATGGAAAAAATGGTAGAATCAGTCTGCAGTAAGAAATAAAGGGGGGCAGGGAGGAATGTTAGTCCAGTGTTTTGAATCATCTAAGTAATCTGAAGGAAAATCTCTGATTTTTGACAGATTTGCTCATAAGTAGCTATTGCAAAAATATATGCTAGACCTGATTTTCACCTGCTGGTGTGACCTCACTCACAGCAAAAGAGGCTCTGGAAGAGCAAGTCTCAGAGGAGCTCTGAACTTAGCATCTGTCCTCCTTTTCTCTCTCCTGAACACTGCTGCTTCACAGGCAGCCAACTCCCTGGCTGAGGGCAGCATTTCCAGGAGCTCCCAGCAACACATTAGCATGCTGGGAGTGCAAAGGCCCCAGAATTGTGTGAGTTCAAATTGGTATGCATTAGCTGTGATAGAAGCCATTATTTAAGACTCGTTCTATAGCTGTGCCAGATTTTTAGAGTGGCCATTGAGGGTCTTCAGTAGTCACATGCATATATCCTTGGAGTCATGCCTCTGTCCCACTATTACTTATGAAAATGATTGAAAAATGCCTCACAAGTTAATACTATAATAAAGCTGCCTGAAAACTGGCTATGCTACTCTCCAAGAAAATGTCCTGTAAAAAGTTGTAATGAGAAATTTTAAATGGGAGATACAATAGCTACACAAAACTCAGAGAAAAAAATAGCACTTAGCGTCACTGAAATATGTTTTGACAATTTTTTTTTCTGAACATTGTCAATTCAAAATGAAATATAATTTATTGCTAAACCCCTGAAATGTTTCATGCCACCTATGTCAACCTCTTCAATAAAAATGTCTGTCACCTTTCTACATGTCACCGAGTCCATAATTTTTAAATAATTTTGCTTTTATAAAGCTCAATATAAAATGTTCCAGCTGAAATTTTCCAGCCAGCTGTTTTCTAGGAGAAGCTGAAAGAACATAATAAAGAAAATTTGAACAAGAAATCAGAGCACTCAGAGTGGAATCTGTACAGGGACTGCGGGCATGAGAAAATAACCAAATGCACGACCTGCTATTTGCCACAGAGCACTAGGATGCCCCTGTCTGGGAAAAGATCAGTTTAGGCACCCTGCAGTACTCATGCTTCTCTGCAGTACAATTAAGCACAAAAGCCATGACAGCTTTAATCAGATAATTGGAGCAAATGTAGGTATGGTCCTGCTTAACGGAAATCCTGTTAGGAATATTTTTTTAACAGAGAAAGAGGCTAATGAGACTTGGGCAGAATTATCCTTACTGAAATGAAGAGAGTTCAGTGCTCAATACAATTGCCAAGCAAAATATCTGTTTGATCTGCCTGTACAATAGAGTGTCCTGTTGAACTGATGTATGCATTGCAATTGCAAGCTGCAATTGCACTGGTGTTAATTGGGGCTGGACTCCCCCCATGCTCTCAGCTGTGGATGTTGCTCTTCCTTTCTGTGCACAGCTCCCCACAGCCCTGCTAGAGCATGACATCAGTAATGCCACTCCAAAGCCCAGAGAAACAGCCCCGGAGTGGCTGCCTTCCCACCCACTGCTCGGAGCAGCATCAGAGTGGCCAGCTCAACTTCCCACTGCTCCCGTGTTGGCGGAGTAGGATGTTCAGGCAGGAGAATTGTTTTTCTCTTGCTAAGGGAGAAATTTGGCAAGCCCAGACTCCAGAATATTTCAAAGGCATAACCAATTTGTTGGTTTATTTACATAATGTCCTTACCTGTTTTCTCCACCCAGAAGTTTCACTTCATTGTGTGTGTGGGGGGAGGAAATGACACCACACCCAGAGCACCAGCCTAAGCAAGAGCTGCAGCTTGGCAAGTACATGACAGGAAAGATAATCTCGTCCTAACATGCTTTGGCAGACCACAGTATCCTCTTCTCTCCTGCCTGTGACCAGCTGTGTCCTCTGACATCCCTTTGTGCTTTTATGTTCTTATTAGGATTCAGATGGATTAATTTAACAATCCCGATGTATTTAGCCATAACCTTTAGCTATAAGCAGTTCTGATGGTAAGCTCTTTGTCTTGGAAAAACAAAAAAAACCCCAACCTTTTTAAGAAACAGTTTTCAATGCTCCCCGTTCCTTCCTACCAGTCACCTGCAGATTCATAAAAATTCAATTGTTTGCCTTTCTAGCTCAGGCCAAGTATTTTTTCTAAGTTTCAGATGAAACAGCAACACAACAAGATTAGGAAGGGAAGATAGACTCCAAATATTGATCCATTTTTCTGATGTTTAAGAACTGTGTGGGAACCCAGAAGAAATTTGACAAAGCCTCTCTCTTACCAACAGTCTGTGGGTGGAAAACAATACATTTCCAAGCACTCCTTTGGGTGAAGAGTCTCTCACATTTAGAATGGGTACCTCAAATGCTGGCGGTTACGCCAGTTGTGAATAAAAATAAAGTGTTCCTTGGGGAAGAGAAGTACCGGAGGTTGCAGCCAAATTTATCAGCACAGAAAAGTGCCTAGTAAGAGTGGGTACAGAGCTGTACTTTCCTCCTGAGAAAAGCCCAGCTTCCTTAGCAAGCTGAACACCTGCAAGGGGCAGAGGAAAGGCAAGACCACTCTAGCCATGTTTGCTAGGGCAACCAGCATGCAGGCGAAGATGCAGCAAAGATCAAAGGTGAGGACAGTTCTGTCTAATATCTTTATCAATTACCTTCATCAATGATCTGGACGAGGGGATCAAGTGCGCCCTCAGAAAATTTGCAGACAACATCAAGCTGGGTGGGAGTGTTGATCTGCTTGAGGGTAGGAAGGCTGTGCAGAGGGATCTGGACAGGCTGGATTGATGGGCAGAGGCCAACTGTATGAGGTTTAACAGGGCCAAGTGCCGGGTCCTGCACTTGGGTCACAACAACCCCATACAATGCTACAGGCTTGGGGAAGAGTGGCTGGAAAGCTGCCTGGCGGAAAAGGACCTGGAGGTGCTGGTTACAGCCAGCTGAATATGAGGCAGCAGTGTGCCCAGGTGGCCAAGAAGGCCAACAGCATCCTGGCTTGTATCAGGAGTAGTGTGGCCAGCAGGAGTAGGGAAGTGATCTTGCCCCTGTACTTGGCACTGGTGAGGCCCCACCTCGAATACTGTGTTTAATTTTGGGCCCCTCACTACAAGAAAGACATCGAGGTACTGGAGCGTGTCCAGAGACGGGCAGCAAAGCTGGTGAAGAGTCTGGAGAGCAAGTCTTGTGAGGAGCAGCTGAGGGAACTGTGGATGTTTAGCCTGGAGAAATGGAGGCTGAGGGGAGACCTTATTGTGCTCTACCACTTCCTGAAAGGAGGGTGTAGTGAGGTGGGTGACAGTCTCTTCTCCCAAGTAACAAGCTATAGGACAAGAGGAAATGGCCTCAAGTTGCTCCAGGGGAGGTTTGGATTGGATATTAGGAAACATTTCTTCACCACAAGGGTTGTCAAACATTGGAACAGGCTGCCCAGGTGAGTGATTGAGTCACCATGCCTGGAGGTATTTAAAAGGCATGTAGGTGTGGTGCTTAGGGACATAGTTTAGTGGTGGACTTGGCAGTGCTAGGTCAATGGTTGGACTTGATGATCTTTTCTAACTTTAATGATTCTATGATTCTATGACAGCACAGTTTTCAAAGGACAGAACTGCAGTGTTAGCTGCATTTGGCAGACAAATGGAGCAACCAAGGGGGTAGGAAGCAGTCATCAGTGTGGAATAGCATTGCTTGTAATGCAGGGCCACTTCTACCTCCCTACCCTACCTGAGGAGCTGCAACTGCTCTGTTCAAGTAGCCATGAGGATACCAGCAGGCTGCAGATCCAGATGAAGGAGTAATGCACAACATCAGGATGCTGCAAATCCATCAGGCTTAAGGATCTTACTGCAGGATAAGACATTGCTTGTCTTGATCAAGGACCTTGATCCTTCTAGTGGTATCTAAATATCATCTTTGACAACCAATGATGAAGAGATGGTGAAGAAGTCCCAGTACAAAGTTTTCTTTCCTCAGCAAAGAAGGAGATATGATTTGGGCTCAACAGCTGGTAGCAATCTTTAAACATTTGTCAGCTACCTCTGTTGTCTCCTGGATTTTCAGCTGCAGCTGTTGTAACCAACAATGCCATCTGCCTTAGAGAGCCTGGCCAAGAGCCCACTCATTTTGTTGCCTTTTCGCTTGTAATTTTTTTTCCTCCCTGCTTTTTCCCACCCGTTCCTCTGGCAGAGGCTTGCTGCTCTTCTTCTCTTCACAATGAGAGCAGCTTCAGCAGCATCCGCTTTTCAGGCAGGGACAGATTTGCTGCAGCCACCTGTCCTTTACAGCCTCTCATTTTCGCTCTGAAACCAGGTTGTTATTTTATCCATCCTGCTTGCCTTTTGATGGCTGTCCCCATGGCTCCCCTCCAGCACATAACAACATCAGTTTGGAGGAATTTTGAATTTGTTTTCTTCCCATCCGAGCAGCTCATGCTGGTGAAGTCATTAGCCCAAGCTAAAGAATCGCTGCCCCAAAACCACTGTAGGTTTCTGCAATCCCTTCCCTAGGGGGCACTAACCAGTCTCCAGGCACGATAAAAAGACAAAAGAGTCTGGTCTCACATGGCTGCAACAAAAGTTTGAAAAAGAAGGTATTATCTCATCATTTCAACATGGAGGAAAGCATACAAGGCCCTGATTGGGATAGCTGGCATTGCCATGTAATGCCATCATTAAATCCTCCCTTCAGAAATAAGGCTAGCTGTAGGCTACAGAGATTAGTGGTCACTGTGGCATACACATAACCACATTGATCCACCGAGTTGTGCAAACATGAGTTTAACACCTCTGAAAACAAGGTGCAACATTGCTCAAAACAAAATCCTTTCTGCATCACAGGCAGATACATCCTGGGCACCCAGTGCAATGTGACCAGAACTTTCGCCTTGACCTCTTTACATCTGCTGGGGGCGGGGGGTACAAAACCAGTCTGAGCTCCACGCCACTGGAATGTCAGTCCTCATTACCTACAAGAGCTAAATCTCAGGGTAGAGATTTTAAGAAAGTCACAAAGTAGTTCATTATTTTACTGGGACATCCAGATTGAGTTTCAAAATACCAAGAACTGATTTTTAGACATGCCATTGGAAAAAAAAATTAAAATGGGACAAAATCAACACCCAAGGGAAGGGAAAAAAATAATCAAACCTCATGAAATCATCTCAAACTCATGCCTCCAGAAATCAAGCACTTATATGCAAAAGCCCATCATAAAAACCCCATCAGAGTTAGGAGCCTGGGGCTCCAGTTTTAGTTTCACAGTAATTAAGTAACCTCTGGCTAACCTGAAATGAACATTGCTGAGCACAATCCCAAATTATCAGCTGTATGTTACAATAAAAGCTACAATGAAAAATTCAGAACTGATCCTCATAGAGCATTAGCTAGAGTTGTCAGCAGGCATACACAAATCTGCATTCATTTATCAGTAACCAAGCTAATGGAAAAAAGCCTCAAGACCATATGCGGACATGACTTAAAGGAAAGATAAATTACTAATTCATTCTGATTAATTTTTATTATGATAGGATGTCTGCACAGTTGACACATGCACTAAAAGTACTTCAACCTCCAAGACAGAAGACCTAATTCATAGCTTCCAAAGCAAGAGCCATCTACTCACAGCTATGTACTGGGTAAAGAGGCAAAGAGCCCCATCGTTGCCAGTAATACACCTAAAATCCTACAGAGCAAACATACACAGAGCCTTGTGGGATCTAGTGCTTGGGCTTCTTTAAGAAGAGGGCAGGCTGCTAATTAACGACTGTCTTTTAACTTCCCAGCAAACAAGGAGGCAGGCAGGAGACACAGCATCTTCCCTGGAAGGAATCCCGGTTGCTTCAGATGGGGATTACAAGGGGGTTTCTTCCACTGTACATAAGATGGCATCTCCTGGAAGGGGGCTGTAGACCAAGAAGTATGCTGATGGAGTGTCGCTGTAGAGACGGACACGA
>VZTL01063222.1:2925-16761 GCA_013400535.1 Scopus umbretta
TTCATTTCTTCAGTAACAACAAAGCAGCACTCAGGAAAATTATTAAAGAAAACATCCCAGAAATAAATTAGAGTCTAAATGAGGTTGACATTGTCAGTAAACAAATTACAGCAGTTATTCTTAGAAAAAACAGTCCTTTCCAACAGACAACACATCAGTACAATGAAGAATATACATAACATGTTTCTGAAAACCGTTTCCTTGGCAATATACACCAAAATCATACATCAGAGATATTACAGTTATTATGAAGTTTTTTATCAAAAACTAAAAATCAATAATCTGTGACCACTCAAGCTTGCTGTAATGCAAGTCATACAGCATTTCAGAGACAACAACAACAACAAATTTATAGTAAACATTTCAGTAGTATAATTATTTTGGGAGGAGAAAAGGATAGAAGTGATAGCTGCAATAGTTTCCAATTCTAAACCACAAAGTGATGCACAGTGTGCTAATAAAGTTACCAGAAAATTGTCCTTGGTGCCTGAAAAACTACGCTGGCCTACAAATATGTAGAATAATGAGAGAGTCTAGGTTCCTTCTGTATGCAATCATCAGTGCTGTGGGTCTTTTCCTCCCTAGAGGCTTAAAGGGGCTATCCCATATCAAACAGGATTAACTTTGATCTGAATGGCACATTCTTGATTTTCTATGCCAGCAGCATTCTGATCTATTCAGATCTATTGCCTAATGCATCACTGCTTACCACAAACCATCAAACATTTCATTTGTGATAAGACCTGCAACTGGACCTTGTCTCACTGAGAGTACACTGCCTATGCGTTAATCTAATGTATACTTCTTTCCAATACAACTTGTATATCATCAAAGTAACCCTCCTTCCACTGCATTTTTTTTTTTATACTTTTCCCATTGGTGAACAACGCCTATGTTATTCACCTACCTAATATATCATAATAGCAGGATAATTTTCTCTGTTTGCAGAAACATTAAATATCTACAGTGTTCAAACATGTATAGGTATAGCCAGCAGTGCAGTAATATAAAATTCTGAATAAGGTAGTATATTTAAAATTTGCTAATACAGAAAGGATCAAGCCCCAATTCCATGTTTTGAAACATGGAGGACATGCATGATTGGCAGAGGTAGACATATCATTACAAAGGAATGGTGCATTCCACCTGGATGATCTGGATTCCTAATGACATTGGATGCCTTTTTATTCTCTA
The DNA here is from genome assembly GCA_013400535.1 of Scopus umbretta. Taxonomy (NCBI): domain Eukaryota; kingdom Metazoa; phylum Chordata; class Aves; order Pelecaniformes; family Scopidae; genus Scopus; species Scopus umbretta. Next base: position 4,120 of record VZTL01063222.1, read on the forward strand.
GCGAGGAACAAAGTCCTCCTTTGCTTTTTTTTTTTTTTCCTGAGAGGAATCATTTACTCCATCAAAAAGTTTTTCTAGGAAAAGCTGACTATAAGAGTGAAAAAAATAATTGAGCAGCTCTATTAATTTTGAAAAAAATTAAGACTGTTCTCAGAACCATTCACTACGTATAGGAAGTCTCATGACTCTATCATAAATATCCATCTTAAAATCCCACTTACTAGAACCATTAAATCACAACATAGGCTCTCATCAAAAGAAACAAAACCAAAGTAGTTTCCAGACCAAGTGCTGTTTGGAGTTCAGTGTACAAGAACAGAAACTGGAAACCCATTACACTTTCATGACTAAGTGCAAAACTTGCATTTTGGAGTGGCATTGTTCTTAATATTTCATGCAGGTTCTTATTCAACTTTTTAAAAAAAAAATTAAAAAAATATCTATTTTACTGTTAAAGTGTTCCAAGACCATAATTCCACTTATAGAGAGAAAAGGACAAGATGAGTTAGAAATGTCTCACAGCAACGTATTACACTCAAATGCATTGAAGATGGGCTGCCTGACATAAGCAGCTCCTGAACTATGTTAGGAGAACACAACAAGATCTGTTCCATCCTGCTCAATGAAGTGGCAAAACATCGTTCATGCCCATTCTTAAGCAGAGACATTAACACTCAACACCTTACAAGATACTCTGTGGGCACAAACCAGTAAATTTAGTGCATAGAAGTCTCAGCAAATGGAGACTTCCAGGTTAATAATAATAATAAAAAAAAAGTTGGCAGTTAAGAGCACTTTTTAAGCTTTAATGAGCATGTTAATGACCCAAACCAAAATGAAGAAACCCATAACCCTAGACACTCATTAATTCTGTACAAAATATATTGGCCAGAAATCATTAATGTTGCGAGAAGCTTCTGTAGCTGTAGTGGTTTTAATCAACTCTCAAATCTTCTGTAATTATACACTTATGGCACAGGTTATTTTATTTATTTGGATTTCAACTCCATAACAGAAGTACCCATCTCAGATACTGGATTATTAATAGAACTAAAAATTATTACAGACCTGATACATTACTTCACTTACAAGGTAAACATAACTTCTTATGGATATGAAGTCTAGTTTTATGCATCTATAATACACAGTTTTTCTGCTTCCATGGTACAGCCGCTTCAAGCACACTGACAAAGCCATCCAAAAATCAGAAGACAGTATACGATTAATCCAGCTACTCTAAATTTTGTAAGGTTTAGTGACACCAAATACAACAGACTTGAAGAAATGAAAATATTAGTTATTTAATATACAGTTTTAAAGATACCTTTTACTACCCATAATAGTGTTGATCTTTTGCAAATTAGAAGGACTAGCAGACTTCAGAGCAAAAACCCAACACTGTTGGAAGCATGAGGGGCATAAAGAACAGTTAATCAGCTAACTAGCTTCTTTCATTTGTGGGTGTGTGAAAATCATTCAGTCTCTTCAGAAGGAGAAAAAAAAACAGAGCCAAAGGAACCCTCCTTCAGTTGTGTGAAGCCCACACAGGAGTCAGACACAAATAGGGCTTGTGCTTAGGCAATAGCTTTTCAGATAAAAGAAAAAAAAATTCTAACTCTCCATGCCAATCTGCCAAATGTGCCTGCTTGAGACATATTTATTAAATTCACCCAAAACATGATTCATGGCACTGAAGAATCATCATATGCCTGCATTTCTTCAGAAACCTTTCTAATGACAGAATTCTACAAAGTCCAGTTAGTAGGGCTTTGCCTACTTGGTAAAACAATGCCTCATAAACTCCATACATATTAACTAGTTGGTAAACATAAAAGCAGTTTTCATAGATATATGCACAAATTTTAACTGCATAAGCTCTTAGTTTCTTTATTAGTCAACTGTATTAGCCATGTCTATTGTCTATTTGTCTATTAGCCATGTAGCTGGCATAGGCATTAACATTTTTTGTATCATAGACAAGGAGAACATAGAAGTCTAACATGAGATTCTGCAGGCTTTTGAAATGGAAAAAAGAATTCAACTTCATACCTTCACATCTTAGCAACAGAAAAGCACAGTCTCTCAGCAAGCACCAAACAAGGCAAGGAGGACTGAGTTTGGACTTCCAGCTTTACATAAACAATATGGTGGCAGAAAGAAAGAATATCACGAATGGCAGTTCATTATGGATACTCCAACTTTTTTCTTGTCCTCATTATCTCCACAAAAGTTTGAGAACAGATCCAAATGTGAACCAAGGTTGGAAGAATTTGGAGATATATATTTTTATAACTATAAAACACACAGGTAGGCAAAAGCATGTTGCAAAGAGGGAGGAGCCTGAAGAGCAGAAGTTAGAAAAGGAAGACATAAAATTGCCTCAAAAATTAGACTCTGGGTGTTAAACCAGTCTATACGCTCATGAACTTTGTAGAGCTCATAAAGAGTTGTTAATGTTTAAAAGCAAATATGAGAATTTTTTGCCTATACATTTTAAATTTGGATTTGCTCTCTCTGAACATTCCAATTCACAACTGCTTATCTGAAACAAGAATGCTTTCCTACAGATTCGCCTAACTCACTCCCTGCCCCTTCTCTACTACTGACCACATAGATTCAATAAAGTTCTATGAACTAAAGAAAGACTCTGGCCCGAATATCACACTAACAGAGTTGTTAGGCAAAAATCAAACTGCAAAGCAAAATTAATGCAACTCTCAGTTCTCGGTGCAAATTCAGAAGTCTAACCAAGGATAGATTTGACTGGCAGTATCTTTTGTTCTGGCAATAGTACACAGAAGCTGGAAAGAATATAGCTCAATTTCCTGATCTCAGCACAAGCTTTCTAGAGATGTTAACTTAAGGGGAAAAAAAAAAAAAATCTTCTTTCTTTATAACTGTGAATTAAACTGAATTTTCTCTGAAGTCACTGAAACAACATGAGATCTTGAAGGATGGTATCATCTATTTCGCAATTTTAAACACTGAACTCAATAAAAAAAAAAAGCATGTTTTAAAAGTATAATGTTACTATTAACATGCAAATCCTCAGCTTCAGAATTCCCAGGAAAGTAATGAAAACTCCCTTCTAATCATGCAGAGCAACCCCAATTCATGGCAAGTCAAGTGAATCTCATTATCGCATCTTTTGCGCTCTACAGATGAGGTTCCAATTCGTTGCAGTAAACAGGAACCAGTGGGCCCCTTCACAGGAGGAATGAATTTTGACAAATGATGACTGACAGCTATAGTTCTTGTCCAAACAATGAACAAGCTATTTGGGGATCCTTGGAAGAGAATGGCTCTTTAAGTGAAAAAAAGATGGCCTCCTGTGTGAGACTTCTTTTTCTATCTTTCCATGACCCTTCTTATAGCTCCTTATGTAACAAACTGGGATCAGGGATTTTTTTTTAAATTACTGATCCTAAGAAAATACTTCAGGAAAATAAAATAATGAAATTTAAATTCAGTTGATACAATAAATAGATGCTTTGGGGAAATACCAGTCATTTTTGTTGTTTTCTTCCTCTAGAATAAATGCTAAATATTAGCTTTAAGAAAGACAGAACAAAAACAAGACATAACTAGAGTTTTCTTGGATAGCATTTCCCTAAGGAAAATGTCAAGGTCTTTCATAATTGCTGTAATTGTTTTTGATGTTGGGTAAGCTAAGTGATAAAAGCAGGACACAAAAATGTTGCATTTCAATATATATATATTAAAAAAAAAAAATCTCAGTATATGCCCTCCAGGAACACATCTCTCTTTATAGTTTGATCAATCAATCTTTTAAAAAGTGCTTACTTATTTTCACCTTTAAAGCAAGCATTTTCAACTAATGAGATTAACAAAGCTGAAACAGCACCTGGGCTGCAAAACACTGGCTGTGTGTCAGATCTTCACCCATACAGGAAAAGAAGCTGGTCCCAAGGCACTGGTGCGGTGTACGTGATTACATCCCACTTTTGAAATCTGCCTTTGACTTTGGGTGTGAGAATCCGGCCCAGAGAAAACAGGATAGGCAGAGCATAAAGGAAGGAACCATCCTAGAAATGCTTAGGTGCAACATGGAAACAGTGATTGACCTACAGGGAAGTTGAGGACACAGACCAGCTCTCCTCAGCTTCTGGACATCACTGCAGCACTCACACACAAAAAGCGCTGGCTGCCAGCCTCCCCCTGCGCCAGGGCTCCCCCACCCCCTTTGCCAGACCGCTGTGGTTGGGCCGGAGGAAATCCGCCACTCTGAGATACCGACTGAGGGGGAAAAAAAAAGATCATTAAAAAAGTTATTATTTTCTCCAGTACCAAGTGGGAAAATATTTTTATTTTCTAAAAACATATTGCCAAAGGACAGGTGAACCAGCTATACAAGGCAGGATGCAACTACATGCAATGAAAACAGTCATCTAAAGAATACGTGTACTTTTCAGTATTTGGATGGCATTTGGCATTTCTTTCTAGAAACATCCTGATGTATGCGAGATTTTCTTCTGTATCCAAGTCTTTGCCTTAGAGGACAAAAAAGGGAATAAATACAACATGAGATGGTGAACGTGCAGCAATAAAAACTAAAACATAACCCTTAAAAGTAATACAAAGTTTGGAAGAAGCGCACAAGCTGATAAAATATACATATTTTACAGCAAACCCATGCACAACTGAGTCATGAGGATTGACTAGATCTAGGCATAACTCATTGAGCAGCTAATGACAAGCAGGGCTCGTGTAATTTACAGTCAGCACTTTAACTTCTCTTGTGTGTTTCTTCACAGAGACAACCTCTTTCCTCCCTTCTTTCCAAGAGTTACAATCCTTCCCTCTGTCATGTCCAGAATACAGCTTGTCCATTAGAATACCTGGACAGCTTGCCAGCAAGCGACTATGGAGAGATGCAACATTTACAGAGTGAAATAAATATCTTTCTCTTTATTTCATCCAACAAACTGCTAGCCTCTGCTGCCAAGGAAGAAGCAGCTTTGTGTCTCTGCTGGGAAGTGTCCACAGGGATCTCACTCTTTATGGAAAACCCAAGCTCCCAAGCATAAGCCTCTGACTATGACACAACCCCAGGCTTTATAGAGGCCACTACATAAGGATAAACTGAATATGCTTAGCTCAGCTGTTAAATTTTACACCAGAACTCATCTGCAAGTTAGAAGGTTGTAACAGTAACGAGCCACTACCAGAAGACCTCTGAACTGTTTAATTAACATTAGCAGCATTAATTTAGGAAAGCAACACAAGCTCCATCATATGAGTGTTTTCTCAGTCTCCGAATGACCTGCTGTACAATATTTGTGCCTTGTTTCTTCCACTGTATTTCCTTTTCTTGGCACAATGTCCCAGCTCGTACCAGCCTGTCAGCTCTAACATCCCAACTTTTTATAATAAGAGGAAGGGCAGTGAATGGGTTACATTGCAGACACACGCACACAGGAATAACCAGCAAACCCTCTGTACCCTTACAACTTTAGAGTGCTGCTATCAAATCAAACACAAAGGCAGAGAACAGAACTATTTGAGAACAGGTGATGTCTTTTTCAGGAGACAGCCTCTTGACCCACTGAGCTTACGTGTTCCAAGAAACTCAAAAAGCTGTGGTAAGTTTTAACTCCTTAGTGCATCACCCGAGGAGAGCAGAGACATTGTGGAAAGCAGGCTGCTGAACACCCAGGCTGGGGGCTCAGTAACAGGCCCATGCCTTCCTAAAAACACAGAATGAAAGAATCACAAAACCCCAACCATTTCAAGCAGCAGCATAAGGGACAGAGGCAGCGAACGTGACTGAAAGAACACCTGGATGATTCGATTTGCCACTGATTATTTAAAGAGCTTGGGTAGAGAAAAAACAAAACAAAACAAACCCACAGACGTTTGTGGGTACAAAGAAAAAAAAAAATCAATTTAATTTCCAGGATATTTTCTAGCTCTGGGATTGTGAGTGTTGAAAATAAATGTTGCTCCAAAATTAATATTCAAAATTGCTGTATAACTATGAATACAAAAATTGATGTGTCAGTTTACAATTTTAACTTCAGAATTCTGAAGTGAAAAAATAAGGGGAAAAATCCTGGCAAAATTTTATTTAAGTGTGAAAGTTTTGTATCTCCAATATTTTTCCTTTCACTGCAAATATACGCTTCACCTGCACAGAGCCTAACAATCCACAAAGCACCTGTATTTCAGCTCCTAGTTCAGAGAGATGTTAAACTCAAGTCAGCACACGTTATTCAGCATTCAGAAGAGAACGTGCTGGTCAGCTGCCACTCAGCAGCCTCTGACAGCACTGCTATGCCCATGCAGGATTTGCTTCACCTGACTTCTTTTCTAACCTTCTTTCTGACTTTGAGAGTGAAGCTCTCTTCCTTTCAAGCTCACTACTCTCAGCCTAGGTGACTTCAATTTCCACTTTAATGAACGTCTTTCCAGTGCTTCTCATTAACCTTCCTTTTCAGTCTCCAGCTCTGGACTGTCTTTCACAGTCACCGGCTGGTTGATTCAGGGCCTGACCTGGTAAACTTGTATGCTCATGAATAATTTCACTCCTGGGAATAGCCAGGCTGACTTTTGTACAATTTCTCCCAGAAGTTAAATTACTTGGAGAACAGAATGGGAGGGGATTTTGTTTGGTGGAGTTTTTTTTGTTGTTGTTTTTTTTCTTCCTTTTTCCTTTCTGACCTCTGAAGTCCTGGTTCTGACATCTTCAGTATTACTGATGTCTTCTTTTATTTTAGGCTTTCAGGCTTATTCATTAGAGCATAGTGAATAATTTATAAAGCATAATTGGAAACTATTGGAGGTGTGTACATGCTATATCGCAGATAAGTAGTACATACTTAAGATTATACAGCTGTCATAGATTCTGAATGGGGTTTTTTGTTCCATTTGATGAATTTTAAATATTTTAAAGGAAAATGGAATTGTTCTGAAGTCCATGAAATGTAATATTCAAATTTCTAGTGGTGTTACACAAAATAATTTGTGCACTGCATGACTTGTGCATACCTTTCAGGCAATAAGTACGTGCTGGAATTGGACATACCCATTAACACTTACACAACTTTGCATTCACTCTCTGTGAACATTCAGCCTAGTTAACCTCAGAGTTTTGACTGTTTGTAAAAAAAAAAAAAAACAAAAAAACACAAAACCAAAAAACAAACAACCAAACAACAGGAGAAATGGAGTGAAACCGAGAAGATTTATTAAGAAACCTGAATATTAGTTTACAGACATATTTTTGCAGTATTTAGCCAGCTTTAGTTTTGTGTTAGTCTCCTTACATTTGTCATAAGCAACTTTATCCTATCTTCTTTGAATTAAAATGTCCTGGTTTTATAATTCTTTATGTTCTTCCACCTCTTTAATCATGTTTCCCTAATATCCCTATGTTCATCCATGCCCTTTCACTCATTTTACCCCCACAATCTACAGTACGTTCTTCCTGTTATATTTCCCTCTCTCTCTTCGTTTTTATAACCTACTGATTCTTATGCTATCTAACTTGCTTTTCATTCTTGGTCCACCACATTTTCCCTTTCCTAAGTTGCTTCTGTCCACCCCTTGGGTATCTAGACTTTGAGTTCTATGCAATTTAAAAAACCCAGTGTCATAACCGGTAAAGTGATCCTTTAACCCTTATTCTCACAGATTTTAATGGTAGAACTAACCCTGAATTTAAAAAAAAAACACTCTAAACATGGATTTCAGGGCAACCCCCTAAAAATATCTTCATGGAAGTACACAGTCCTGCAGAAGCATTTATTATTAACAATATGAACATACATGCAATATTTTTATAACATGTGGGTTTATATATACACACTGCAGAGACTGAAAACATAAAATACTAAAATTTGATTCTAGAGAAATTGAGAAGATAGAAAGCTATCCACGTGGTGAGAATTAAACAGTATCTCAACACCTGAAAATTATGATAGCAAACCCAGCATTCTTTGTTGGAAGCTGAACAGAGTGGATTATCTCTACAGTTTGACAAGGTAGTTGACAGTAATAACTACACTAACATCCCAGAACATCCTTGATCTCATCACTTCACCTCTTTGATTTTACAATGACTGTACCTTCAAAATTAAATATTGCTCTCATCATTGGTGCTGTCTAATGGGAAGACAATGCACCACACTAATCCGAGAGCAGCAATTCAGTGCTGTTCCCCTGCCTCAGAAGGCACTGGTTAGGGAGCATTCAATAGAGAACAAATCAGAATCAAACAACAGAATATTCAGATACATTGCAACCAGTCAACTCAATCACATAAAGAGATACTCATGCATTATTCATTCTATGAAATCTGGGAGTTTTTCCAGAGAATATGCCACAGACGAGAGATAGGGTTTATCAACTAGTTTAAATCAGCATGTTTTATCTAATACAATAACAATTTATTTACTGAAGATATTTATACCGTCAGAGCTTTTCCAGGCTTAATTGATTCTTTTCATCAAGATCCTCTGCACTGGGAAAACCAACTCACAAAGGAATTTGAAAAGAGACTATGCTGAATATCTGCAAAATGATTTAGATAATAATGGGGCAAAGTTATGGATCTGTTAGCATTTCAATTACCAGATTCTTTTTCTTTGGAGCTATTCTGCAAGGCCATCCTCATTTAGAGGATGGCAAAAATAGTTTTTCATTTTAGAAAACAGTTTCTATGGACTTAAATAATCATTAACCACCAAAGCTATGGTTAGACAAGCCAGTTTGCAAATATACCACTCGCACTGACAAAAATCTTAACACAAAAAGCTAACAAAAAATAAAAAATTTAACTACTAGGGTATCAAGAACGATGCAAGTATAGACCAAGCACAATTCAGACCAGTATTTTTCCCCTAAGCCTGCAATCAACCACTTCAGTGAGGTGAGTTTTACCACGGTAAAAAAAACACTAAGTCAGTGTTTATACTTGTGGATCAGTAAGATTAAGTATTGCCAAGCTCAAACTTCAAAAATCATGAAAGAAATACCTAAAATTAGGAATTATTTCTAAAAATGAGATTAATTATAAAACAGCCAATGAGCCAATTCATCACTTGGTGTTCAACTTTAAATCTCTTGATTCCAGGAGCTGGCATTTTAAGACATAACAATATTAACTCATATGAAATAAACAATACCTCACAATTCGAATGAACAGAACTATGCTAGTCAGCAAAGCTGGAGTCACCAGTACGCCAGCAGTAACTCTGGCTGCGTTAGCAGGAAGCCAGACCCTTGTGACAGTCTGAGGCCAGGGAAATCAGGAGATAATTAGCCTTCCATTTAATTTTAACAGAAGCTAATACAAGAGAGAAACACTCACAGACTACATTCTGTTCTGACTGAAAAGAATAATTGCAGAATAAGGTTTTATATACAAAAGCAAGGATACTTCTTAATTACCTATCTTCAGATGGCTAAGTGCCTCGTAGCAGTGTAAAGAATTATTCTGTTCTAGATGATGTTTGGATAAATCACACTGAAGAGGAAAGTCAGCACAAACTCCTCTAACATATTGCAGCTGTTTAATTGACTAAAAGCAAGCAGATGTTGCTGCAGCAGGTAAAAAACTTCTACCTTTAAAGACAGACTACATGATTAGAGAATATCTTTTCATTTATGTATGAAAAGACTGTGTGTATCAAGTTTTGCTTCCGTGTGAAATCCTAGATAGAAAAATTAGACCCTCTGGTAAAGAGATTTTTTCCATCTTTTTCAAAGGATTACCAACAGATTCTAGTGTAATGTAAAGAGTATTTGTGATATGATACTTTCAACAGTATTGTTTTAAATCCTTTTGACACAGAATGTGATTCCTGCTAAACACTGGCCAGAGTACAGCTGAATAATGAATGAAGCAACAGGCAGAGTACTAGAGAAATAAGAAGCAGAGTTCTGCCATCACCTGTTGCTAGATCCTAGCTCTCCATGACATGCTCTTTGTTCTCCGAATGCCGCTAGCTTCTCCGCATACGTGTTCTTGTCCACGTGTTTCTTGTCTGCAGGTTTTTCACCCAGCCAAAGGAGTTTTTTGTTTGTTTTCTTGGTTAGTTGGGTTTTTTTGGGGTGTGTATGTGTTTGTTTTGTTTTAAATCCAAAAGCCCTTTTCTCTGGGAAGGTAAATGTTCCTCAGTTCCAAATACCCCAAGCTGCTCTTTTCTTTGGCCACTTTTTCTAAGGCATAGCTTCACAGCTTCTGAACCCATCCCTGAACTAATCTGTCTGCAACTAGCACCATACCCAGACAATAACTGCATGTCCTAGGAAGTCCCACTAGTCCCAAAGGACTTGTCTTTTAAGGCAAAACAACTTGGAGAAGGGACAATATGCAAAGTGACAGCAGATTAAAGAATGATGGAAATTAAAAGTTTAAAAAGCATGAGAAAGCAATTAACCAAGGAACAAAACGATGTTTCTAAGCATATAGAAGCTCAGAGTCTGTGACAGAATCAGTGTCTCCTGGAAAAAATGAAAATAAAAAGGCAACTAGGGAAGCTACTTAAAAATGAAAGTTTTAATCTTTTTTGTAAAGAGTGTAAGATAAGTGCTATTTCAGCTCCCAATCCACAGTACAGGGACAGAGATAGAAGTATTAAAAGAAGCAGTGCTGGAACAAAGTCGTGCAAGAATCATCAGCATTCTCCAGAGCCAGTCTGGACCCCACTGACAGTGGTTTGCCTATTTCATTCAGGATCCAAATAAATTGTCAAGATGCTAATAAAATATTCAAATGAACTCTGAGAACTGAAATTTAATAACTTCCTGTTCTGTAAAAAAAAGAAAAAAAAATCAACAGACTGATCTCAACCTTTATTTAGTCTTAAGTCTTTCTACATATTTTACATTGAGGAAAGAAGTAGAAATTCTTCTCTAGATTCTGAGGGAATTTTTCTCCTCTACTCACATAGATTTCTTATTCTGAAACAGCATAAATATAGCATCTACTTACTCCTTTTAAAATGCCTGTAACGAAGTCCATCACAAAAGTTTGCTAAGGAAAATACAGTTACAGATGAGAAGTAAGACACCTCTGCTCACTGAAAGTGCCAAGAATAGAGCAGAGAAAGGGCTTGTTAGGAAGGAGTACATGAAGTGACTAAGTGTTTAAGTGGCATTAAATTGCACTAGAATAAAATATATCTGAGGAAATTTGAAGGGACCTGCAGAAGGCAGTTGATGTATCACGAAGTATCATGACACAAGTGGATATGCAACATTTACAAATACAAGGTAATGCAGAAATTTAACCTACTTGCATATAACGCCAGATTCTCAACCAACTATAACATCGGAAAAAGACCCGGACATTGCTGTGAAAAGTCAGTAAGATCATTTACTGCTCCTGCAACACTGGATAAAAACCAATGGGAATTAAATATGAGATAAAAAACATCTGGAGAAAATGTAGCCATGATATAAGTGAACAGTATAGCCTCCTCTGGAACAATCTGTGTTCTTTTCACCTCCTTTTAAAGTGACAGCGCAAAGTGAAGCTGCTAAATGTATATGAACTGCCCCAGATAAATAAAATATAAACTTTTTTCCCTGAGGCTTTAATCAATCTCCAGTTGAATGAAAGATTATCATCAAGCATTGTGTTATATCTAATGTATGTGCTAAAATGAAGCAACGCATGGCTCAGCAAATTAAGATCTTTGTCGTTTTCTGGGCTCAGTGACTTTAAACATGTTACTTAACCTTTCCTTACCACAATTTCCTAGACTTTTTAAAAGGGTGAAGCACTTTTTTATTTAGAAACCTCAGGTAAAACCCAAGATGTGTGATATTAATTAAAAAAAATTAATATACGTTAATTAGGCTAATTCTAAAATTTATTTCTAAATCCTTAATTCAGTGTAGATGAAAACATCATTTGTAGCCAGACAACCATCTGAGTAGAAACCAATATAAATCAGCAAAAGCTATTCCAGTAACAGAAACTGTAGCTACATCATTAAGAACAATTTTAAATGCTTACAGCTTTCATAATCACTTGCATTTTATTTTCAAACTTTTATTTATTAGAACATCGACTAGTCATTATCCTAGCACAGCTAAAGTGGGACAGAATCAATGCCCTGTAGACTGTCTCCTCCACTGTTTGTGATAAACACTGTCTAACAAGTTAGAAAAAAATCCATTTTGATACTACTTCCCAATTAGACCTGTTAAATGTTTTGTGAATGACTAAATTTTGTTTGTTTTTACACCTAGATATGCTGCTAAACTAATATTTTAATGGAATAATATTGTACTATTTCTAATAGCTTTCTTATCAAATTTCAAACTAAGCTAATAAAATTGTAATTGTTTTCTTAGGATTCAGTGCAAGTTATTATGGACTTGGTAACTTTCAGAATTCTAGTCACTCATTTTCACAGCAGCAGCTGACCTAGATGCATGCTTAGGAAATTGTGTCACTAAAACCATGCTATGAGACAGCCCTTTTTACATGTGCCCAATACAAAGCATACCAAAACAAAACAAGCAAATGTCAGCAAGTAACACCAATGCCAGCCCCATTTAATCATATCACAGAAGGCAATTTTCATAGAATCATAGAATGGCCTGGGTTGGAAGGGACCTTTAAAGATCATCTCGTCCAACACCCCTGCCGTGGGCAGGAACATCTTT
>VZTL01063224.1:1252-12046 GCA_013400535.1 Scopus umbretta
ATGCAAGATTTTCCTCGATCAAGTACAAATACCCTGGAACTGTAACCACTATCTTCTCAGCAATGATATGTAACTATGGCACTTACCCAAGTCAACTTGCAGGTCCACTATGGCTTCCATTCAGCAGAGCACTGATGCATAAGCTTGAGTGCTTTGCAGAAGTCAGAGGCCTAAGCAAATCCACTATTTTTCCCAGAGCTGGCAGAGTAAGCCCTCTAGTTGGCTTTTACTGTTTAAAAATCCTTTACAAAATATTCTTCTAGGTAGGGGAGACTGTGCATTTGGGTTTAAAAAGTAAAGTATGTAAAGTATGAGAATATAATCAAAATCAACTGGGATATTCTGAAGTGTCATTGAAAGACAAAAAGCAAAGAAAAAAGTTCATCAAGTAATTTAAGGTGATACAGGAAGAAAAACAAAGCCCTGAGTTATTATTCAAGTTCAGTTACAGTGAATACACTTCAGAGAGCAGCTAGACTGCAAGATGTTAAGAGCTGCCCCATTCGCATTTGTGTGGCACATCCCATCTTTTCTCATGCCACCATTAGCTCAGCGATTGTGGTCTTCCCAAGCAAAGAAAGAACTTGCTGTTCTCTTGGATGTGAAAAGGCAACCATGGAAAAGCCTAAGAAAAATTACAGTACTTGAGCAAAACTGGCTGCTGTGCATAATGAAAAAGATTATGGCAGACACAAAAAACTTGTGTTAATTCCTATTTTGACCTGCATCCTGCCTGGCCAGATAAAATTAAACTTAATATCATAAGCTAGGGTGGCTATAAGCAAAGGGAATGCTCAAGTTACTACTCCCAACTAGCTACTTGTAGATTCTACTTCTTGACTGTCTATCTAACAACAGATCTCTGAATTCACAACTGATACGAAGTTCTTTAGCACAAGAAGCATGAAGGTTGTAAGCACACAAGTATACGTTGACTTACTGTAGTCTATTATCTAATATTTAATTCAGTTTCTGAAGATAACTATTTTTTATAGCTACTAAGTACTAGCACTCAAGTAAGTTAACATGTTTATAGAAGCCACACAAAACAAGACTTAACTTTTATGCAATTACTTTAAGTACAAAGCTTACTTTAGGAAACACTAAGCTTCACATATGAATAAGATTATAAATAGTAGCTTCATGGATAAATGAAGCCACATACTCCAACACGTGAGCTTAAAAATAAAGTTCCATCCATTTAAAAACAATTTACCTTGTATGTACATACAAACACAAAATTTGGAGGAGTGTGACTTCGTACTGTCAGTATAAAAGAGAGAGGAAAATACTTTCTTTTCTGTGAAGAGACTTTAAAAAAGAAGAAAAAAAAGAGGAAAAAAAAAAAACAAACCACACCCTAAAACCTAACCAACCAAAACCCCACGCTTACTTCCTTGTTCACAGACGATCCACCTGGACTCCTTCACAAGGATCTGAAGGGACTCAAATATTTGAGATTTTAAATATTCACAGCATTGTTTTACTATTTTGAGCCTTCTACGGAAGTTTTATATCTGACAAAGATTTAGAACCGACATACTTAGTAATCGAGACTAAGAGATTTGACTTACACTCCACTAGGAAGTTCAGAAGAGAGGGTCCCATTTCTCTACTCTACTTTTCACCTCCTACACTAAGTCCCAGAAGGTAAAAGCTGCTTTTACAAAGAAGTTTTCAGGAAAGCCATGAAGTTCACCTACAGGCACCTTCTTTATAGTGATTACTCCTCCTAGCAATAAAGACCAGAATCTGACCAGAACTAGATGCCTACTAAAGCTCTGGTAAGATATCAGTTAGAACATTACATTTAGCTCTGGGAATGATCATAAAGGTAATTTTTAATGGGAAAGACTAGTCACTAGGATGATCACTGCAATTAAGAGCTTCCCTTACAAGAAGAGACTAAAAGAGTTTAGCACTTCTTTAAATCTATCAAAGGAGAACAAAGCAAGAACATGACTACCGTCTTTAGCGATAACTTGTGAGGGACAGAGCAAGAACACACAACTCCACGTTCATGGTACATTCCGTTTCCTGCTCTACACCAGCCAAAAATAAAAGCCACCAACCAAGTGAAGTCAGTTTTAAAACGTTGCACCAAAAAAAAAAGACACTTCTTTGAACAGAAGATAGCGAAGCCCACCAGGAGACATGAAGGAAGAAGAGAAGATTCAAAAGGAACTGGGCAGAGATGTTCCCTCTGATATTCCCAAGAGAACAATTATGAATACTGGGGGGGGAAATGAGGAGTGCGGACTGCAGAAAATAGCCAGGCCAACAACGTCCCTAAATAGCATGTTCTTTTGCCACTATGAGAGGCAGAGTATTGGGCTAGATGCACCACTGCTCTGATCCCATAAGATATTTCTTAAGAATTCAATTATTATGCACGATTACATTTTGGCAACATATAAAGACATCTGAAAAAAGCATGTGAGAAACAACTTTAAACTTTTCACAATCAGTTTTGGCCATAACAAAGTTGTCATTGGAGGATTATCCCTTATGCAACAAAATGCAACAATTGTGGCATTAAATGAGCAGGATATTAATGATTTGTAATTTCTTTTCCTACAGCAGTGCAAGCAAACTAGCTGCTTGATTGCATAACCTTCAAGGGTTATTTCACCAACTATGTTTACAAGCAATTAAGCTGCACAGATATACCTGAAACAAAATTTAAGATAACATGTCCTGAGAAAACCTTAACTTAACCCATGCAGAGTTTATTGTCCAATAAACATTTTTTTCCTACAGCTCCTATTTAAAGTGACCCTAAACCTAGAGGACAGAAACATTTGGCCACACACCCAGTGTTACAGCGGCAGCACTGTCACACAGTCTGCCACAGCAGAGAACTGCTGATACACAGTAACCCAAGAAAAAATTTGAAACCAGCAGCAAACATAGTTTTCTACTCAGTATCAACAGTTGTGTCCTTCTGTTTTGCTTACACTGCTTTGAAATACTGCTAGGCTTTTGTTTCAATGAAAAAGAGCAGTTTCTGCCCTAGAGCAGGTATCCACATAGAAAGTTACGACAGTTTATGCCTGACAACACTACACCACAGCAGCAGTGCTATCTTGCGTCCTGTCCTCGGCTTTTCACTCCAGTCTCCTTTCTTGTGCCAGCATAAGCATTTGTGCAGTCATGCCCTGAAGCATATCAGAAGACTGACTCCGCTGAAGGCAAACGCTAATCCAGCGGACAGTACTTTTGCAAGCCCGTGAGCCGTCTGACAAACACATGCACAGGGACGATGAAGTGAGCAGGACAGAAAGCAGGACATCTGCTTTCAGCAGCAGTAACAAACTGTAAAGCCTTAACACAGAGCCCTAGAACAAAACAACAAACCTTTAGTAGAGCTAAGTCTCAGGTAAGCAAGCTACAGACCAATGCACAAAACCCAAAACAAGCATTTGTTAAGAACTGCATTTCCATATTAATGGCAGTTAGCACTAAAAGCATATGAAAGTAAAATAGCCTGACAAGAACCAGGAAATGTTTAGAAAATTAAGAGTAGATGCCAATGAGAACAGGTGCCTGAAATCAGCAGAACACTGAATTAGTATCTATCTGCTCAGGACAACAAAAATCTATACTTCTGCAGCTCTACAGGTTTCACCTTCAGCAATAGTTTATTAACTAGACAGTGAAAGAGTAATACAGCCAGCAAACAGCCCAATCTTAATTTCTAGCAATACTGATATTTATTTATTGGAAAGAATAAGTTCTGATTCCATAACCCAAGCTTTCAAACAGAAAGGTCTCTTTTTCCTTGCATGCATGCATTGATCTGTGTAAAATACAATCTTATGATAAGCTTATTAAGAGGCAAGAAGGCATGTTGTTCCATTGTATCTCTGAAGTCTTCTGTGCAAGTAGAAAGTCTGATGATTAGGGCAGAAAACTTTACTAAAATGTTCTACTTTACAAGTTTCCATTCAGACTGTTGTCAAAACTCTGTAATTGCCACTTCTCTGCCCAATATTGACTGTAGCAGCAGTACTGCCTTCCACTTACTACAAACCCCTTTGTGATACCTACGCAAGCCTGAGAACCTAATAGACATCAGCTATCAAGCAGATACTTCACAGACAGGGAAAACTGATAATGACAAAACAACCAAGAAGTATTAGGAACAAAAAACTAGATGTGAGCTTTCAAGTCTGACACAGAACAAAGGAAAAGAACTTAATCACAGACTGCCAAGGAAAGTGTGGCATACGCTAATAAGAAAACCATCCCAGCCTTTGTGCTACAGTGGCTGGAATACCTATTTGTTTGAAGAGCTAACAGAGAAAAAGCTAGTACTTTGCCTAAGAAAAATCATTGCACACATTCTACTAAACTTTGTTTTCTGAATAAATCAAGCCTGAGATCAATAAATATAAATCTATCCAGGTTTATGCATTACTATTTTTTTTTTTAACAGACACAGGATGTATGTTTAAGCAATAGACAGAAAAAATAAAATAACAACATTGAAAAGAACTTAAAAGGTCCACAAAGAAACATCTATTAATCACAGAACTTGAGGCATTCTGTAGAACGCATACCAAAAAAGATCATTCCTTATAAACCACACTGGTAAGGAGATGGACTAAATCTCTTAAACTGCAATAGCAAAAGCAGCAGCAGACTCCATTGCTTTCAGTCTCCTTTCAAGAACTCTGGTGCAGAAAGGTGAAATGTTATCCACTTGGTTTCTCAATACCTCCTATTCTGTACAGCTTTTTATTTTACTAAAATTTGACAGTCCGCCACGAGCATAAAGCCTTGGGATTCACTATCTTAAAATCTTACAAAACTACCGGAACACAAAAGCTGCTTCAAGATATTGATGACTTCAGAAGTCTTACCTCTCAAATCATCATGAATAGAAATATAATGCTAGAAAAGAAAAGCGGGCTGTTCTACAACCATACAATATGTCACTCGCTGCCACACAACTCTCAACAGAGGAAGGTGTCAGGAAGCATCAAAACTTCAGTTACAGCAATACATACACTTTCATAGGTGCTGTCTTAAACAGCAATACTATGTATTTCAAAGAGTGGGTTCAGCTGTGCTATCTGCTATCACACTGATGAAGCATCCATTCTTCAAGAAATAGTCTCTGGGTTCATTAGTCATGTTCTTGATAATAAACGCGTATCAGCTTCTCAATCAGCACCAGTCACAGTGCCAGCTGGAATGCACGCATAGGCTGAGAGTAAACCATAAACTGAGAGGCAATCATCAAGACATGCTGCAGCCTCTTATCAACACTCTGGAACAGAATTTACTCAGCTCACTTTTTCAAAATTTAAGCGACATGCTCATGTAACATGTGAAGAGCCACAACTGGAAAGCCCACAAATAACTAAATATACTTTTTTTTTTTTCCCCCCAATCAGTACAGTCTTTAAGGACTTAATCGGATAGAAGTCTTCTCAGCTCTGAGTACAATGCAATTCTTTCAGTGGCACAAATGAACTCTGGAGGTCTTGAATAGAGACAGTAAACTACTGGAGGAAAAGTAAGTGAGCAGTGACATTTACAGGAAGTCCAAACCTACTCCCAGGGACTGAATTACTCAGTAGTAGTTATTTTAAAAGAATAATAGTTCCATGAACCAGTATGTGATAACTTGAAGTGAGTTGGAGGGCACTTTATAGGGAAAAGCTGCTTCTGATAAGTAACAAATTCCAATGATGACTCTCAACAGCCAGACAAGTATGAAAACAAAAAGCTACATGCAAACCAATGTTGTAATAATTCCCATGACACAACAGAAAATATTTTTTAAAAATAGAAGCAAAATAATCCTTTGCAGAATCCAGCTAGAACAGAAATCTGAGTTTGAAAATGGCACTTTTAAGAAATCTGATAGCTGCAGCAGAAATCAAATTTTTAAAAAATAGCAGAAAAAAAAAATTAAGTTTTTTTCCTTAAGACTCAAACCATAAGTGATCTGTCATCATTGCTCAAAAGTTGCGCACAGCATCTAATTTCACCTCAGCTTCCTTTAAAAATATTAGAAACATGTTACAGGGAAGAAAACAATGCAAGCTCAAATACTGTATTTTACTTCACGTAACGTTTCAAAATTACTTCACATGTAGGTAAATAATTTGCTCTCTTTAGAACATTTTGGTCTTTAGCAGAAAAAAATATTTAGTACAAGAAAGACTAGGGGGTGGAGAGGAAGCAACCTTTCTGGCTTTCAGACTATTTCATCTAACTTCAGACCCCAAAATAAGCATAACTTTGCACAAAATTCTGATAGATTTTATTATTTTTGCTATTTAAAGAATAGTTAGTGCACTCTTCTAACCAAGCTCTAACTCCCATTTCTAACTGGAGTGAAGTATCTGCAAAAAGGAAAGAAATCCACTGCCAAACTCAAGTTTACAGAGAGCAGGTTTCTGACTAAAGGTTATCAGGAGCACGTGGATGAGCACTAGGGAGACAGAGCAAGCAGACCAACTATCTTTGTAATGGTTTAGACAAACATTTGAAAAAACAGTGTAACACATAAAAAGAAGCAAAAGATAATCTCATATCTACCTGCAACAACCCTTACACAACAAAAATAAACAATGAGCAGGTGGACAAAAAAAAAAAAAAAAGAGCAAGATTTTTTTCATTCTGCTAGAGATTTGGGTCTTTTGGTTTGTTTTAATTTAAGTACACACTAAATGAAAAGTAATGAGAAATGGCTACGATAACAAAGAAATCCAAAACACTGGAGGAAAGGATAACCTGTCACCATTCATAAGGAGTTCTGGACAATGTTTGAGCAATGCCTCAAGAACTCAAGCTCCTTCAGTGTGTTCTCCTTTTGGGAAGTCTTCCTTTCCTCATCTCAAGTACCAAAGAAAGCCATGGTGTCAGATACACACCAACTTAAACAAAGTGTATGACTGATAACCAGAAGCCCTGAATTCCTTTATTTGAGCTTACTAAAGGATGCTAACTCACACACTTCACAACTTCATTTTTCTGACCCCCAAGAAATTGCACAGGGTCACATAATCCAGACAAAAGGCATACCTATGATGTCACATGGATGAGACAGAGCTATAAACCGGCAGTCAGTCATACTTACTTTGCTACAGGACTCCTCTCTGAACAAGGAACAAAACAAAGGAAAGCTGACCTGCAAGTTTCCCTGCTGTCTATTAAAAAGCCACAGGCAAAGGTTGTCTCATTCGCCACTAGCAGGAGGTCTGCGCAGATACGAACGTGAGCAAAGGGGTATACTCGATTTGTGAAGTTTAGATCACGCGACAAGCTCACCCTTAACAGAAAGCGAGGGTCTGAGTTTTAAACCACTCTCAGAACAGAAGCATTTTAACACCCTTCTTTCATACTAATGAATTTATAGTTTTGTATCATTTACTCTAATGAGTGTAAGACAAAGAAGGCAGGCAGACAATACCTGAATTTCTGGGACATCAGATCTAAAGGAAAAGCAGCTTTTCAATTCCTTTCTATGTTACAAAGCAGCATCACTTGCTCTAGAAAAAAGATCTTCTTTTTCAGATCTCATTTCTTGGATTAAATCTGCACATGAAACTGAAATGAATCTAACAAAACCTATAACCCCAGGAATCAGTACAAATGCATCCATTTGGAGGTGAAAAGAGATTTAGGCATTTGCATATGAGAGTGGAATATGACAAGCAATGTCCTTCATTAAAACTGCATGACAAGCCTACTACATTTTTTCTGGGGGAGTGGGGGAGGGAGGAGCTTTAAACGGAAAAAAAAAACCCAATCAGTATTAATGCCTCAAACAATAGAAGCTGGCTTCTCTATTACATCCAAATGAGAACAAAAAATTTTATTAAGACCCGTAGTAGGTAAAGTGGCAAATTAATAAGCAGAGTCAAGTCCAAAATTAAAGCTCAACTCTAAATAAAGTATTTAAGCACCAGGCAAAAGAGACTGGATGCTTTTTCATCAACAAGCCAGGAATTTAGCATATAACTACAAGCCATCAAAGTTCTCCCCTCCTGCATGAAGTAGCTGCATCATGCCAGAATAGCACGTCCACAAAGGAATAGGATTTTACTCTTCTTCTGCAGCCTAAAGGTAAGTCTGCTTTGCATCTTCTGTTCTATATGAGATCTTGGACTACAGAAGCCTTACCTGCCACCACGACTGAAGCTTTTCACACAAGATTTCCTCTAACCTTGCTTGAAAGCAAAAAGAAATCCAGGATTTGCACAAAGTAAGAGTCTATTACTCATAGCAAAGAAGTTTAGGTAGTTGTATTGGCTAATACCATTTATACCTGCCCCATTCCTTCTAAACAAGACTCACAAGTTACAGGAAAAGTATCTGTCACATTTGGGATATGGGAATGTTCACAGCCTTTAATGGAAGCAGGATCAAGTCCTTCCCCACTGGAATTTCAGGGACACAGTTTAGCTTCATAAACAAGTCTCAATACACAGCCAAGAGTGTCTTTAAAACTAGGTCACTTAACTGATTTCACTGTGTGCTTGTGCACTAAGCAATCTTAAGCATTAGAAAACTTCAAATAAAGGAAATATCAGCTCCAAAGTAAATACCCAAATCTGCAAGTAAGTTGCTTTACTGGAAAGGCTCTCCTAAGGGGAAGGTATATTCAGAACTCCAAGAAATGTCTTACCAGGAAAGACAGAAAAAGTAGTTACACCTTGTATCAATCCCATGCCTATATTGTATATGTTCTCTTTAATATTATACCTATTTCTTTTGCTATTTTGTAAGCTTCGTCTGGTGTCCTGGCAACTAATCCATGTGGAACAGAAATGCCAGCCTCCTGCAACAGTCCCATGCTCATGTATTCGTGTAGCGAAAGTCTCCTCTGTTGCTGTTGTTGCACCTGAAATCCATGATTGAGTATTCCTGGACTTCCACCAAGTACCTGAAGGAAAAAAAAGAGAAAAAAAAAAAAAAAAGAAAAAAAATAACAAAGAACGTGACTGCGTTGTGAAAAACTGCCCTCTTTGTTTAGGTTAAAAAAAGGCTACATATTAAACAAGTACAGTTTAGTGTACCAATGCAAACACCTGAACATTTAATCCTATGTTTGTTGCACATTACCCTTCCACATTAGTCATTCATGCCAGATCTGGTAGTGAGTTTTGTGAGGTTTTATTGGGGCAGCAGGAAAGAGCTGGTGACGCTGCTAGCACTGACAAGGACTGGCAGGGTTAAAACACCCCTGGGTGTTTAGTTAGCATTTAAGAAATATACCTGTAGGGAAAAGGACCTTGAGGAATTTCGGAAGCATAAGGGAACAGAGAAAAGCACACAGAATAGGTTTGTTCAAAAGTTTTGGTAGATTGCCTCTGTCTGCCACCTAAAAACTAAGCCCTGGGAATGAGGGGCAGCAGAAACTAAGTTACATCACCTTCAGTGGTTGTACGCGGTGAATTTAATTTGCTACAGAACAGACTATTCAGCCTTCATATGACTATCATGAAACAGAAAAAACTAGCTATGACCCATTTCAAACATCTACACTGAATCAGAGGGTTGCCAAAAGTGCAAAATAACTTTATCATTTCAAATGCTAAGTAAAATATAACATGCCTAATATTCTAACAAGGAAGTTCCAGTGTGGAATGAGTCTTAATTTCATCTGCAAAAGTGATGTACAGAACTCCAAGAATTTCTGATAGATATTTTGTATAAAGTAATTCAGGGATAAACTGATCTTGACTATAAAACATCAGAAGTGGTACTACATGAGCAATGCTTTTTAAAAAAGAACAGCTACTCATCAACTTCACAACGACACAGATTTCCAAAGGATACCTTGTAATGTAACTGTATTTTGTAACAAGAAAGTTATCAACAACAAAAGTAAAAAATGTTTGCTGCATCTTTCATAATTCACTATATAGGAACAAGACTTCAATTTTATACACACACCAAACAGCCAACCTACTGAATGCAGCTAACCCATGAATACAGATTAGCACTGAAAGATTCAAGGCAAAAGGACTACAAAAGAAACTTAGACACAAGCAAAATTTTGCGTTTATTTTTATTTTTTTAGTATGTACCATTGGCACAAGAACCACAAAAATCAGTCTGCATTAGCAAGTTTGTAATAGACTGGATTTTTAAGGTTTTGTTTCATTTTAAATAAAGCAAGCATGCAGACAACACAAGAGCTTTACTATGGCATTTCAAGCTAGCGAATCGACAGAGCCTATTTAACCTCCAAAGGATTCCTTCTGCAAACAGGAGGCCCTTTGCTTGGCATGAAACCCAAGTGAGAGGTGCTGACCGCTGTAGCTGCTGTTTCTGGCGCTGACTGACCGGCCGGGCCCTGGGAGGCTGAGCGTAACACGAGAGGGGAACTCAAAGCGACCTTCCTCCATATGTGGAAGGAGAAGAAAGTCGCACGGGGAGTTACACACTTCAGACACCCTAGCTCTTTTGTTTGCACTGCCTTCCAGGTGTTCTGCAGCCAAAAACAAGACCATAGCCCGGGAAAGCCTTCACAGGGAACAAGAGCAGAGGCGGCGGAGATGCAAGCTGGAAGAAGAGTTTAATGGCACAGCCCAAGCCCTCCTGTGAGTAAGGTGTCGACGGGGACGGAAACATTAGCATTACCAAGCAAGTGAGCGGAGAGGGTTTGGAAAAGAAGGAAAAGGGAGCCACGCCGGGAAGACCTGCCCCAAGGAAGAACAGCAGCTGCGGGGGGACGTACGCCAAGGGCTGGCACACGGCTGCCAGCCCCGCCGCCGCGACAGGGCAGGGCAGGGCAGGGCAGGGCAGGACGGCGGCGAGAGCGGGATG
>VZTL01063224.1:12083-23155 GCA_013400535.1 Scopus umbretta
CGCTTCGCAGGGAGCGACCCCGCCCCCTACCCCAGCCAGCCGGCCCGGGCCTGCCCCGGCCCTACCCGCTCCGTCGCGCCTCCGCTCCCGAACAGCCGCTACCTTCGCCGTGGCGGTGCCCAGCGTAGCGCGGAGGCCGTTGCCCCTCAGCCCGGCCGACACCCGGCTGCAGATCATGGAGGCCGCCATGGCTGAGCCCCTTCGCCCTCAGGTGCCCCTCTCAGCGCGCATGCGCTACCACCGAGACGGGGCGGGGGCCAGAGGGAACGGGGCGGAGCAGGAAACGCTCGCGCGACTCCTCTCCCTCAATGACAACGGCCAGCGGCGCGGGGGGAGGGGGGCGCGACTCTATGGTCTCCGGTGGCCCCGCCCGTGCCCGCATCGGCCCTGCTGCCCCCTGCCGGGGAGGACTGGCGGGGCGGGCCGCTAACCTCCTTCCCGGCCTCAAGTTTTTCAACGATTTTGGTGTTAAAAAAAGGTTATTTTCCGACAGGGATCCTAAAAAGGGTTGTAATCCCCCCACAGCCGTCCCGCCCACGTCGGCCCCGGTTGGCACCGTGCATGTTCAGACGGGAGGAGAGGGCCCCAGCTCCCTCCTGCCATCGCTGCCCTGGTTCTGCTTCAAAGTGGAAAATTTGTCAGTATTTTTATTCTAAGGAATTATTTTTCTTTCCTGTATTTCACCGTGTCGTCACTCAATAATTCGAGCACATCAATTACCAAACTGAACTGAAGACCCGCTATTTCGAGGTGCTCATTTTTGCAGCCCATCTTCACTCCCCCTGTACCAGGCTCCTCCATCACGACACGAAACCATTTCTGCCTCACGCAGCTCGAAGCTGCGCCTCCGCCTCTGCGGTTTAGTACGTGTACTTCTACCGTGGCCGCCTTGCGTCACGCCGCTAGCGAACCTAAGTGGGGGACAGACGTCTCTGCAGAAACCAGTGACGGGACCTTGCGACTCACGAGGAGGCGAAGCTTTTTTCCTTTAAAAGAAAACAATAATTAGGAAAAGAGCAGTGGCCTGGGAAACCGGAACAAGAAATGTCCTCTACTAATAATAAAGAAAAATGCAGTTATTTCCATACATCGGTGGTGGAGTCACCATCCCTGGAGGTATTCAAAAAACATGTAGATGTGGCACTTCTGGACATGGTTCAGCAGGCATGGTGGTGTTGGGTTGACTGTTGGACTAGATGATCTCAGAGGTCTTTTCCAACCTTAATGATTCTATGATTCTATGATCACAGATGTCAAAACTAGATCTGATCTGAAGGGAAGCCATGCCAGAGCTGTGATTCTTGTGCGTTTTGTAACTGCAATTACACAATAACCGGACAAGTTGCATTTTTTTGTTCTGAAAGTGCACTATCACAGCTTCTCCTTGGGTGAAGTATTGCAAAAGACGGAGCAACCAGGGTTCAGTTATTTTGCTTCTGGTCCTCTGCTGTCTGCGTATAGTGTTATTCTCACCTGTTAGTATTGCAGTGAGCTCAGCAGCGTGCTTGATCTGCACCTCTGATGTTCAGACATGCAAGGTAGGAGTACATGTCACTGAACATGTAAGCAGCTGCAAAATTTTGATAGACCATCCAAAATTTTCCACCACAACTGATAAAAGACTTCCCTCTGCCACAGGGGAAAAAAAAAAAAAAAAAAAAAAAAAAAAAGGCAATTAAACTCTGTGCTCTTTCCCCACCCTCTGTGCTCTTTCCCCCCCCAATTACCTCTCCTCTGTACGCACAGTGGCTCTTTGTTAGTCGCCAGGCCTGCCACTGGCTTCATCACAGGACCATACCGGTATGTCATTTCCACATACAAACTTCAGGAAATCTCACAATTCCAGGAGACTCTTCAAAGTGACATCCCCCTTAGAAAGGGTGAGAAAGGGGATGCAACAAAGTTTACAAAGATGATGTAACAAACCTTGGCAAAATTTAGAACCTTAAGCTGAAAAGCCCAAAGCTACTGTTCCGAGACCACTACTAGATGCAGGTCAGGAAACGAGACTTACATCCTCACTCAGTTGTTTGCTACTGCAAGGAAGTTGGACAAATGTCTCTGGGTTTAGAATTCATTCTTGCCTTTGCAAAGAGCTGTAAGACACTCAGGGTACAATTACTATTCTATATTATTCTTCTCATTACGGGTGAGTTCTTCCAGTTTTAAGATAAAGAAGATTTTTATCTTATACATCAAAACAAGAAATGTTACATGGTCTTGCAATATTGAAGGACTTCTAGAAAACCTGTGGTAGCTGCTGCCATTGTCTATAGTCCGATAAACAGCTGTATGGAGAGCTTTAATTATTTGAATGTTGTATTGTCTGATATCTGTGTCAGGTGTGAGAACTGATCTAACTGGGAGTCATTGTAAAAACGCATGAATTTCTGTCTGCTTTCTGTCTGATCACCAGTGCCACCATCCGGCTCAGACTGTCAGTACAAGGTGGTCGGGAGTTAACTCAAAGCTTAAAAACATCCATTCTTGGAAATGACATGTTCACCTTTTCTTTGCTTTTTTAGAGGAAGGAAAAGATAATGATCTTGGCTACAGCCAGGTAAATTCCTAGTGAGTCCAGTTGAAGTAACTCAGGTTTGCATAGGATCAGCCTGGTTGAATACCTGACGCACCCTTGTGGAGATTATGCAAGGAAAGGGGAATGCACTGTAGGATTCTGATAGTTATTCAGATCTTTTGCTAAAACTCCAGAAAATTATAGATATAGCTTCCTTCCTATTTGGAGTTTAAAATGGTGAGATTTCTTGCTAAAGTCAGAATAAGCTTTTTAACACAGGATTGAGGCCCTCTCCAAAGCTGTATTAAAACTATAAAGAAGGAGGAAAAAGGTACATTGCAAATGACGTAGAAGGAGCAAAGAGGTTTTAACAGACAGACAGCTGTTTGAGGCCAAATAAAGCATCCCAGAAGGCTCAGACATATGAAATAGATATGAATTTGCTTTATTATGGATTTACCATATCTACCTAGTGACAATGGTACAGTCTGATTTGCTTCCCAGACCTTGTAAGCGCCATTGGTTGCCATTTAAGTTGAAAACATTAGAATGCAGGGTCTTGCCAAGAAGGACATCTCAGTGAGAAAGCCAAGGTCTCTGCCCAGGCCATGAGTTTAGAGTTTCCAAGAACAAAAGAAGAGATTTAGGAGGTGCTTAAAAAGCATCCCAGTACCCGTGGAGAACACCTCACTGAGCTTTCCAGAACACTTTTAGTTGAAGACAGGAGGGAGAAGCCCACTTCCGTATGGTAGGTGAGTAAACTGGTTTAAGCTGCCAGACCAGACAAGGTCAGACCAAAAAACTTGACTTGAAGCAAAGTGAGAAGAATTCTTCAGTGGTGTCTGCACTGCTTCACATAGCATGTCTTGCAGCCAGTGAATAATTCTCTCTGCATTGCTTGTCTGCAGGAGTACCATCGGGGTTGACTGGACAAACTGCAAGTTGCTAGGGTGCCTCTCAGGAGCACCTATTAACATGAAACTATTCACTGCACCCATTCGCAATATGAGCAGATTATTCCATCTGCTCTTCCAATGATTGTCATATGGAAAAGGCAATCCAGGATCCTTCCTTGAGGGTGCTCCAGGGTCTCTCCTGCAAGGATTCTGACATCTTCACCTGTCCTTGCAGCCGGCATTTGTACACAGTCTCAGGTCTGGATAGGTGCAGTTTTCTACAGGGGACAGTATGAACATTAAGTACCAGCTCACCGTCTCTCCCAATACAAGAACTGGGGAACACCAGGGATGGCTGGCAGATGGAATGTTCAATGTAAGCAAAAGGATTTTGCTTGCAAAAGTGATTCTTCACATAGCTAAGCTGTGGAGCACTTTGCCACGGATGCTGCAAATGATGGAGTTTACACAGGCTCAAGAGGAGTCTTGGTAGGTCTAAAGAAGAGAAACGAGAAGAGGGTTAGTAAATACACAGAAGCCACCTCTGCCTTGAGAATTCATTGAGCCACAGATGGCTGTAGAAGAGTAGTCAAAAGCGCTATCATGATTTCTTGTCTTTTATATTCCAGATATCCACTCTGGACCACCAGGTACTGTCCAGGATGGATTCTTGTCCTGAGCTAATAGACACTTTTATATTCTGTCTCAGTCTGCCCTGGGATTGAATACGCCCAGAAATTTTATAGAAGCTGGAGCACAATGCATCTTTGCCAGAATATACGTTGCCCAAGGTCACTTAAAATGTTAATGGCAGAGTTACAAATGAAACAGAATTGTGTCACCACCTACACTCATTCTGATGATTCAGTCTTGTCTGTAAATAGCAAAGCAAAGAAATAATTAACAAGCAATGAAGACAGTAAAACTCTCTCATCACAGTACAGCTCTAATGTGTCCTATTGCTCTTGCATATGCACACCATTATTTTCTGAATCATGAAGACAGTGACCACTTTGGGGCTGACAGCATGTCTTGATGACAAAGAGTGCTCTTAATGGAACCAGATATGAATGATAATTCCATCACTGATATAAAAAAAAGAATATTCCAATATTTAAAAAGTACAGGAGTTCATGATAGCCAGTGAGGGTTCTAGGAATCAACCTTTTCTTTTTGCTCAGCTAGGCCCTTTCCGAAGTACAATATTAAAAGCAAGGATTTTCTGTTCTATAATAAGGTACTATGTAATGTAGAATATCTCATGGGTCTCATAAATTCTGATATAAAAAGATAATGCAAAAACATTGTTTGGAGTTCAAAGTGAAGCCAGGATTGTGGAGAATGACGCAGATTGTAAATTTATAATAAAGGTAAGGTCGGGGCATAGGCAAAGGTAAAGTAGTCTAACTTTGGCGACATTTCCCTTCTATTATTTGAGGATCCTTTCTTAAGTAGAGAGAGCGTTTGTGGACATTCCAGTATTTCAGCTAGAGGTGAGCAGTCTTTATTTCTTCTTTTTCTCAGTATTCTCCATTGCTTCATTGCTGATCACTCCATCAAATCATTAATTACTCTGACAGACAGGCCAGTGGCACACTAGGGATACTGTGAACCCTTGCCTACTTGTTATCCACAGATTTCCTAACAAAGAATTTCTCTAGCTGTGGAAGAGGAAGAGATCAAGTTTAGAGGCAAAGCCTGGAAAGGAAGTCAGGCCACATGGGACCTAACCAGTGACCCTGCCACGTCAACCCATCTTTCTTTTCCTCCACCTCCCAATAAGTTCAGGCAGGCAGATCAAGTTCATTTATTCTCCTGCAGTGAAAGCTGGATAAACATTGCAGTACTGCCCCATGAAGCTGTTCTTTATCATCATAATGCACTGACAACATCTTTAGGCCTGAATCCTATCTATGCTTTGGAAACCAGATCAGAGGTACATAGCTCGGGGTCAACGTTCAACTGCTTATTGTTCATGCTAACGTAAACTGCAGGTTTTGCAGGTAAGGATCAGTGCAAGACATTATCACAGAGGACCTGCACAAGTACTAAAAAGTAAAGGTATTACTTCTTAGTGTTGGGGTTTTTGTAAAGAGTTGGAGCAAAAGCTGTTTTCTCACCCACCTTCTTTCCTTTGTCTTTATTACTATTAAAATGCATTTCCTGGACTGCAGGAAATTTTAGATGGAGACATAGAAAATATCAAATCTGTTATAAATTGAAGGGGAAAAAATATTTGACAAGCAATTAATATTAATTATCAGTATGAAAGTATATTTGCAATTGCAGAGAACTAATATCAAGGAAATTAAACAAAACAATCTCAAATTACAAGAAAGTAAACTAAAGCAGATCTAAAGATCACAAGAATTGGTCTTTGCCACATATGTATAAGGAGGGGGGAAGAGTGGGTTTAGGGAGCAAAAGACAACACATTTGTCTTGGTAGATGCACTTGCATGGTAGTGCATCTTGGCTTAACAAATTGCGTGACAAGCTGTTGAACAGCAAATAACTCCTGTCAGCTATTCTGTGACATTTTACACCAGTAAAGGTAGGAATATATAAAATATTCAGGCATATCTTGCAAGAATCTGAGTTGTCCTAAGTTATGTGAGAGCAAAGAGCAAAGTCTGTTTTACTGTTGTAGAACCAGACTCTACCGGAGAATCCTGTTTTATCTAAAATCTCCAAAGCACTTATTGCACAATATCCTGGTAGAAGATATAGCTACGCACTCCATGCGAGACTCTGCTTATAAGCACGGCAGCATTTATTCCTGTTGAATCAGGACAATTTAGTGATTGAATTTAAACGGAAAAGGCAACCCCCAAAAACTGCATTCAGTTTCTCTCCTTGATTTGTCTAAAGCAGCTACTCTTTACATTTGGACTGCCATATTAAAGAAACCAAACAAATTAAATGTGTAGGTAAAATTTGCATTGGTGCTTTCAAGAGTAAAGCTTTGTACCCTTGTTAGTATGATGTGTATCTTTACTGCAATTTCATGTGTTTTTAAGATAGCAAGCTTGAGAAGGAAAAAAGGATAAGTATCAGTCATGGAATTATATTATCCCCGTAGAAGGAGGAAGCTGTAGGTTATCAATCTCTCCTAATTACCACCTTTCCTAATGTTAAAAGTGGCATAGCTGGAGTGGTGCTCTAGCATGTATACTTACATGGTCAGTGCAGAACCACAGCTGCATGAAGCAGGCTGGCCACCCTCATGGAACAGACTCTGGCCCACAACGAAAGCTGAATGTCAGTAAAACAGCCCAGCAGAGAAAGGGGACAGGAGCTCCTGTCCTAGGGGTGAGTGTGCAGCACCCTACTGTGGAAAAAAAGCCAGGGTTTTCACCCAAAAACATAGAGACTAAATACTCCCTTGCCATCACTGCATCTCAGAGGCAGCGTATGACAGCTCATTAGATCGTGCCTCGGCTTTATTGACTCTGTGAGCAGTTTTTGACTGAACACTCACTTCTGGTGACTTCACTCACTTGCTGATACTGAACGTGACAAGGGCAGATAGTCCTGCTTTCTCAGCTGTGAGGCAAAACTACCTCAGTGTTCTGACAGCATCTCAAGGAAAAGTAAGTGGGTGAATTTAAGCTGAAGGGACTGGAATATGCCACGTGAGGTGAAATACTCAGGTAGTAAGAGCAAGCCTTTAAAAAGCTCTGTGCACAAATGGCACGGGGATTTACTGACACTAACCTGAATAGATTTTCATCTTTTAACCACTGAGCATCTTTTTCCTCCTGAAAGGCTTTTTTATTCCCAAACCTAAATTATATTTCCCCAATGTATCTCCCAGAAATAACTCATTTGGCTTTGCTGAAATTACACCCAAAAAGTTGATGCACAAAGATGACATGCTAGAAACTTATGGGATTGGTATTTATCATTTAGTTTAGTAAACTTGCAAAAAACAAGCCCACGGAATTAGAAACAAATACGCAACTTCAACTATACCTGGTAGCTCCACAAGAAATAAAAATCATCCACACATGTTCGTATTTCTGTAGCACTGTTACGACTTAGGAAATCCCAAAGGACTTAAGAGAACCAGGCCTCTGTGATTTTACAAGCTTCGTCACCCTTTCTTGGCTTTAAGGAGATGAATGGTCTTGAAACTAGTGTAGCTGCTCATACCAGAGTTAGGAGCTACTTGCTTCCATGAAATTAGGAAGTAAAATCACTCTTTAAATCAAAAGGTGCAGGCCTTTTAACGGATTTCTGTATTTTTGCAAATACTGAACACATGAGTTTGTAAATGAAAATCTTACCAGCTGCCAGAATAGAATCACAGAACAGTTTATGTTGGAAGGGGTCTCTGAAGGCCGCCTGCTCCAACCCCTCCTCTTCCCCTCATGCCACCCCTTGCTCAAAGCAGGGCCAGCTTCCAGGAGGTCACCCGGGGCTGCGTCCCGTCAGGTTTTCAGTCTCTCCAAGGATGGAGGTCCCGTAGCCTCTCCAAGCAACCTGCTCTAGTGCTCTGCCACTCTCACCCCAACACTCTGCACTAGCGGTGACAGGTCAGTCTCCAGGAGATTCACTTCAGCTCCTAAATCAAAGGAGTTTTGGCACTGCTTCATTAGGCGAGGCTCAGCTCTCCGCACAGCAATACGTAATGGTAGAAATGCTCTTTCCATCCAGCTAAAATTGCAACACAAAATTACTGCTTTCCTTTAAAAAAAATTTACAGGATTTTATTAGGTACATGTGATCAGAACTTATTTACGTTTCAACAGGAAAACAACGTTATCATACATTTCCTAATTTCTGGTATCAATTGCTATCAAGCTGTAACATTACAGCAAGGGATGATTTATGCTAAGGAACTTGGCAATTTAGTGGAAGGAAAGGGTGTCATGGAAAGATTTCTGCTAAAATGCAAGTGAGGAAACAGTTAACAACATTATATGTTCAGTATTAGGAGTCAGGAATAACAACCAGCTCCATGAATGCAAGTGAGGGAAAATCCATACATCTTCCAGGCTCACATTTCAGGCAGCCTGCTGGCAGGACTTTGATGCCATGCACTGCTGTCACATTCCACCCAGCTTCTGAATGCCAGCTTTGCAATGTAAAATATTTAAACATAATCCTTACATCTTCCAGTTCATTCTTCTGCCTAGCAAATGTGAGTATGCAGTAAATTCCGCAGCCAGGGAACCGCGTGCATGAGATTTTCGGAAAGATGGATGTTTTCTGCTGGTGTAGCTGCTTTTCAAGCAGCTCTGGTACACCGTGTGCTTTTCTGACCTGGTTTCTGCATGTGCGTTCTTCTTAAGGAACAGCTGCATAGTCATTTTAATCTGACATAAACCTGGCCTGTCACTAACACGGTTAGTCCCATCATTCTTGCTCCCAGCTGCTCGCACTCGCTGCCTCCCTTGTGCCAACTCAGTCACTCGCGTTCCCAAGCTGTAAATTGGATCAGCGAACCCATCCTGCTGAAAAAAAATTATTTTTCCCAGTTTGCCAAGTTAGGTTTGGCTTCATGCTATGTTTAATCTGATCTAAGTCTGCCCCATCTCCTCCCTGTGCAGCCCACAGCATGCAAGAAAACAAATTAATGTAAAAAATACTTTTTTTGGATCCAGATCAGTTCACTCATCCAGTCCACTGCACAGGCACTTCAGTAACAGTGCAAGCGTGAGGTGCGAGGGCTTGGGCCTGAAAAGTAGGCGCCTCTCTCTCAAAAGCAGCCTGGATGCATGCTGGTTTACACTGTTTTAGCTGTGTATGTCACAGAGGTAGTTTGTCGGATGTAATATTCATACACAAGTTCACAAGGGCACACAAATCATAACCGTGTGAGCTTTTCAACATACGCCTATAGCAGAAGATGCATTTTTACTTTCTCATTCTTTGCTCGTTCTCATCTCTTTTCTTCAGTTCAGCATCACACTCGGAAACACTGGCCTGTATTTACTTCACGATCTGTGTAAAATCTCCAAGTGCGCACCCACAACCAAAGCAAGTCCTAAAGATTAGAGCCGACTAGAACAGATTCAGTCAAAAAAACGTGGTTTATTTTCACACAGTATTCTTCATGTTAATGACCACAAACATAAGATGAAGAAACGGAAACAATTAAAAGCAAATTTCAAAACATTGACAAAAAAGCTATTTTCAAGTCCTGTAAAGGCATAATACTTCATGTCCTTATGATCAATAGGCTGGTAGAGAGAAATTGAAAATCTTATCCCACTAACAAATACTACAGTTGCTTATAAGAAATATGAAAGTTTTTCTATTCTAGATAATTATCTTCACCTAGTAATTGTAAGAAATGGTATCCTGCTACCATTCTGACAAGCATAATGACTGCATGATTTGGGGGTTTGGGTTGTGTTTTTTTTTTATTATTTAAAGAGGTATGAGTAGAATCACCCACAAACTTGTTTATAAATGCTGTTTGGTATAAGGTACAGGAAAATGTTATACACAGAAAGTAGAATGTTTCAGGTAAACAGCCTTGTGGTGTTTTGATATATTGGACCAGAACGAGTTTAGTGGGTGAGGAAGTCTTTGATAAGACTTTTCTAAGATCACTGCCATCTTAATTTGTAAATACAGAAGTGACATAACTGACTGATGTTTACTCTGGAGATTAAGATACTCCAGCTGTATTGAGGATAGTTGTAAACGAATGAGCTTGGTTTAGAAAAAGTCAGTTAGCGTGGCAATTTGCCCAAGACTTTTTTTTTTTTTTATTTACTAATGCCAGTAATTGAGGGTGTGGGCTGACATTACAGCTAAACAAGACAGCCTTTCTTCTAGCACGCCCAGCCATACACTCCCCTCTGATGTTTCCTTCATGCCAACACTGGGACTTGCCTGATGCTGTACTGGGCCAGTTCAGGCAACTGAATGCCAGAAAACTAATCCCACAAAATTCCACAGTGATTAGTTTTCAGCCAAATTGGCCCTATGACCTTCATAAGTAAATACAAACATCTGTATTCAAGTATTTCAAAACCTTACCAAAAAGGTATTTAAAAGTCCTGCAAAAGAGTAATACTTCATATCCCTAACAGGCTGATAGAAGGGGAATATCTGACAGATCTTACAGTTGTTTACAAGGAACTTTCAAGTTTGCACCTTATACTCTACATATATCTTCCTATAATAAAAAATTGTGAAATGAAGGTAAACATTTGCTAGCAGAAATTTTGGGTTCTCCTTTAATTTTATCAGTCAAGAATTGTTATTTTGCCTCTGCATCTCTGCTTCGATAAGGTTGTAGTTTATTTCTTCAGTGCTTTCTTAGTGGTGCTTCAGAGTCAGACTCTTCACCCGGCAGGCCCGGTGGGCTAATCTAAGAGGGGCCACTTTTTAAGTTCTGAACAAACCCGCAGCCAGAGACCAAGTGACACTCCGACCTCCAAGAAACCGCGCTGCAACTAGTTCGTTTGGGTTTAGGTGCCCTTCATCGGCACATCTTCCTTTTCAAGCCTCGGTGACCTCATTAGCCCCTTTGTATTCAGAGGAAAAAACAAACAAACAAACAAAAAAACTCAAAAGAAAACAGCGCTACGAAACGCAAAGCCATTTCGCCATGCAGGCCGTGTTTCTCCCTCTTGCGAGCCTGCCTGCGGCGCTCACCGCTCTCCTCACAAATGACAGCGGCCGCCCGCCGAGGCCCCG
>VZTL01063229.1:0-28340 GCA_013400535.1 Scopus umbretta
CACCAAAAAATGAAGTGGGGAAGTCTGACAGTGTAGAAGCATCCTAGTTCAATTTTCCTTTCAAATGACTTCCTATTTCGATTGTGTTCTGTGTTTATTGGATTGAAACAGAACTGGAGTCAAATATCCTCAGTGATCAAAATAGATTGGTGGGCTGAGGGGAGCTAATTTCTCGGAGATTTTCCGTATTTCCAGGTTTCATTCCAGGTTAGAATGAAAATCAAGTTACCAGTCACAAAAATCTCCATGAAAATACATTTTCTCATTTCATACTGCCCATCTCCTCAGCCATTCGGACAGGCTGGTTACATTCCAGCAAGAGCTGACGTGGTAGGAATTACCTTTCCCTTTCACTTCAGAAAAGCACACAAGGGAATACATACAGATCACGCAGTGGTTGGGACAGAAGGCTGCCATGATATTCATTTCTCCTCCCTGAGCCCAGCAGAAACGCTCTCTGCAAGTCAGGTCGGAAGGGGAGGACACCAAGGCTGAAAAGATGTTGAAATTCATCTATGCTGAGACCGTCAGCAAAATGGCTATTTTTTCAGCAGGCAGTTGAATTCGGAAGGCTTATGGCAATAACGCCTCCCTAGTCACATCTCCCCCGCCCTGCCATCGCTGCTTGCTTGGCAGCGAGACCCTGCATCCAGCATCCTGGCCAGCCATGGACGCCGTGGTCAGCAGCTGCTGAGAGATAAGGTCTGGCTTTATAAAATACCTCCTCACTTGAAGGCACCACGGCAGTGCATGATGGTGGCAGCAAACCCCAAAAGAAGCAGTAGGTGCAAGTGCTGTCTCGTTGTCCTGAACCCCTTGCGCCAACTATCTTTGGCCCCAGAGGAGCCTCGGTGTCTCCAACCATCCAGAGTGTGCTTCAGGTCCCGCCGAGGCATAGGCTGAGTCTCTGCATGCCACCACAGGCTTCTAGGGAATCCACGGAGCATGGAAGAAACCCATTTAATAAAGCAGCCAGCTGCTGAAACGAAAACATTGAGTGGGAAGCCCAGTGCCAGCATAGGCAGGACAGGCGTCCGGGGTCAAGCCTGGAATTTCTGGTCCACACCACGCTTCGCACTGACCGTCCTGGCCAGCCACATGTTCTTGTCACTTCTCGCCTAAGATGCAGGGCACCGAATTTACTCTCAGCTACATACTGGAGTGCTCGTCCTCCCCTCTCCCCATACCCCCCTTTCTCCTGGCTCAGAGTCCTTCCCTCTCCCCATCGCGCTCTCTTTCTTCCCTTTAGATGATTTTTTTTTTTTTGTAAGCCCCTTCAGATGGTTTCGCGATGCACAACAGACTCTTTGCTTTCAAGGGCTACAGTAACTTTGTTCGGAGCAGAGGGGAGGGAACGTCAGCATAACTTCTTATTTAACCAGCATTAATTCAGTTAGCAGCGCACAGGGGACTCGGACGCTGTGTTTAGCTGGGGCAGGCCGGTACGTTCAGCAGCGTCGCTCTTCCCCCTGCTGAGAGTGTGCTGGGGCATCGGGCAGCCCCAGAGCGGGTCTTGTCTCCGAAGAGCTGCCACTGCCCGCTGTAACCGCCCGGTTTGTGTGGCCTTGTGAAGGACCAGCCGCAGCAAGAGGGAACGTGCGTTACCGGGTCTCCAGGGAGCGAGGAATGCATTGCTCCAGCTTTGGGTTAAAATACAGTTCAAGCTTAAGAAAACGGGACATGGGCAGCGTCACCCCGTCCGGTGCGTTCAGCCCTGCCCAGTCTTTCTCCCGGGCTCGGCCCACCTCCCCGCAGCCCCTCGCAGCCGGGAGGACAAGTGTGCAGGTCCTGCCAGGTGGAAGGACAGGGGCTCCCCTGTGGAGGGGGAATAAGTAAAGGGCCTGGGAGGCTCAGCAGGTGATGAGGGAAGAATAATAATAAATTGCCAGCACTAATTAATCCCTGCTGTTCTGACTCTGTCTCCGCAGCGGCTACGACTTCGACTATGACTATTACAGAGACGACTTCTACGACAGGTGAGCAGGGGAGGCATCAGCCAAAGGGGCTTTCTATGGGGCAAGATCTTCCCTGCAGCGCGGCTCCTGCCGTGGGGAGCGAGCTGGGGTGCAGGGTGGTCCAGCCCAGTGCGGTGGGGTCCGATGGCCAGGCTGCGCCCCGGCTCACCACCACCACTGCTTGGGTTCTGGCTGTGGCACCCGGTCAGCGGCACGGCAGAGCTAGAGGTGCCGCAGGAGTGCTTCAGCCTCGCCATCCTTCCCCCCTCCCGCCCCAGGCTCTTCGAGTACCGGGGCCGAGTCTCTCCAGTGCCCAGGGTGGTTCCTGTGAAGCGGCCGCGGGTCACCATTCCCCTCGTCCGGCGCGTGAAGGCGACGCTCCCTGTCAAGCTCTTTGCCAGATCGGCTGCCATCGCCAACAGCTCGGCCAAGTTGAAGCGTGAGTATGCGCGTGAGGACGCAGGACGGTGTGGAGACTGGTGTGCACGTGGACCTCCCATCCCCGGGCATTCACCCACAGGGCCAATGCTCCCAGGGAAAACCTTAAAAAACCCAAACCATCTGGAAACAATAGCCCAAGTGAGGGCCTTTCAGAAGCCTGCAGGCTGCGAGCACAGCAGAGGAAGGTGCACGTACAACCTGAGCGTGCCAAAGCCTGGTGTCAGCCTCCACACCGCGCCTGGACAGCGGACACACAGGCCTTTCTGGGTGCATACAACCAGCCGCAGTCCCCCCCAGCTTTCCCTGCCGGTGCCGTAACAGGCAGCAGGGCAGTGAGGGCGGGCGGTGGAGGAGGGCAAAGCCAGCCTCTCCTCGCCTGCCCACCAAGCCCCTGTCAGCTGTGCGGGATGCCCTGCCCACCACTGACCATGGCTCCTTCCAGCGTAGGCAAGCTCAGATACGCCGTGCAGCGAGGTGTGAGCATCGCTGCACGTTGACCCCAGGGATGCAAGGAGTATGTTTCTAGTGTGGGGTTTCTAGTTGACTTTTTAATCTGCTCAGCGAGGTGACTTGGACCAGGCAGAGGGGTGAGGCAGGTGCCTTGGGTGCTCTGCAGGGCGCTAAATGTCTTTTTTGACTTCCTTCCTCCCAAGTGAAGTGCAGCGAGCTGCAAACAATCAAAACTGAGCTGACACAGATCAAATCCAACATCGATGCTCTCCTGGGCCGACTGGAGCAGATCGCTGAAGAACAGAAGATGTCTGCAGGTCAGTCGGGTGCGTGCGGATGCCTCTGAGCACATGCAAAGAGTGCAGGGAAGCCCTGCAGAGCTGGCCTTGAAACCACCGCACCTTGGAGCGTCCTCCGGGCTCTGACAGTGGTCGACCCCCAGGTTCCAGGGTAGAATCACAGGCCAAAATTACATCCCAAAATTCCCCAAATTACAGAA
The DNA here is from genome assembly GCA_013400535.1 of Scopus umbretta. Taxonomy (NCBI): domain Eukaryota; kingdom Metazoa; phylum Chordata; class Aves; order Pelecaniformes; family Scopidae; genus Scopus; species Scopus umbretta. Next base: position 3,346 of record VZTL01063229.1, read on the forward strand.
TTGGATTTTAAAGTGATGAGATTTTTTTTTTTTTGCTTTCATCATGTAGTTTGTATTTTTTTAGTTTGCTTTTCTGTTCTATTATCTATTCCTATTCTAGTCCAACCCTATCTGCCTCCCACACTCACTCTTGGAAGGATGCAGAACGATGACCTGCTCTGCCCTCTCCAAAGTTGCTTTCAGGCAGCTTCCTCAAAATCAGCAAAACTTCCCATTGCAGGAAAAAAACCCTAGATCCATTATTTACCTACCAGCTGAATTTGGGCACCCAGTGGATTAGTGTCAGCAGGCTCTGGACATTGCCTCCCCTTGATCCTGGTGGCTTGGCTCTTGCTCTCACAGAGGTACGGAAGAAGGCAGATGGCAGCAAAAGCGAAATCTCGCAGGAAGACACGGCATCAGAGGCAGAGGTCAACACGGAGGAGCCGCTGAACGGGGACGAGGGTGAGGAAGAGGGTCTCGCACGGGATGAGTGTGAAGATGAACTGGTAAGAGAGTTTGGGTAATACATCCCTCCAGCCAAAGGAGTTCAGTAACGGACCACAGTTTTACTTGAACTTCCTAAATCCCCAGAAAAATAGTTTTTCCTTCCTCAGAAGAACTTGTATTTAAATCCCGTGATTGTTCACAGCTTGTTCTTTCAAACTGTTCTGCCGCTTGCAAAAGCATTGGCCTAGCAAATGCCTGTGGAGATGCTGAACATGGTTGGCTCTTGAAATGTGGACCCCATTTATCCTTGATTTCACAACTATAAATTAACGGTTAAAACAAGTCGCTCTGCTCCCAAGTAATTCTCAGGTGGATTGAAACAGACAGCAAAGACAGGCCATGTTATATTAACTGCACTTTTCCTTGCAACGTGCATTTGCAGTGCCCTTTTGTCTGGACGGACGCCAAATGGCGTAAACCTGGTTAGCAGGTCTGAGCAAGCCCCGGCCGCTGTGCTGTCCGTCGATGGCGAGGGCAGCGCTCGAGCGTGGCTGGCCTGATGGCATGCACACAGCGGCCACCCTGGTGTTAGTCCTGCCCGGCCAAAGGCACTCCCCATGAACCCGGTGAGCAAATTTTGTGCCTAAAAAGCATCTGGATGGTCCTTCCCCTACCCTTCCCTGATGGCAAGGGTGGCACGGGACGCTGTATTACCACTGGCAGCGCTGTCACTTAACCCAAGTTAAGACTCCCCTGAGAACATGATCAGCTCCAGACCCAGGCAAAGAGCACCAGGGTGCTGGGCTGGAGGGACAGCCCTGCTTGCTGCCTCTTCCCCAGGACCGGAGCCCTGGGAAGCTGGGCTGGCTGGCACGGCTGTCCGGCGGAGTCATGGGGCACGTCGGGGCAGCCTCTGAGCCTGCACTGAGTGCCCCCTGCAACAGCTCCGCTCTTTCCCCACCCCAGCAGTGGTGGCAGCAGAAGTGAGGAGGAAGCTCAGCATCCCTTTCTTCTTCCTCATCGCTGGGGTGACCGCACCGCATTGCACATGCGCCACACTCTCCCTATGGCTAAGCAGCTCCTCTAACTCAAAACACTTCCCAGCCTGTTTGTACTCTTCTACTCTGCCCCACCTTAGTCAAGATGGGTGAAGGATCTGAATGGAGTCTTTCAGCTGTCTCCATTTCTGGGGCCTCGTAGCTGAAGTCCATGACTCCTGCTAAATCTAAGTAGAGATGATTAAGGGGAGACATAACAGACGCTATAAAGAAGAAAGGCAAAAGCTGGCCTCCATCTCTATGTCAATTAGGATAAGGAAGGCCAGGTTTGAATTACATCAAGGGAAGCAGGTGGTAGAAATTAGGGGGAGACTTGCTGATGCTAATGATGATAAAGCACCACACACCCTGTCAACAAAAAAATGCAGATTTTTCTGCCGTTAGTGGGATAAGAAAACAGAGTGGACAGACATCTGCTGGCAATGATTTAAGAAGAGCTGGTCTTCATTAAAAGCAGATGAACAAGATGACTATTTCAGCTCCCCTCCATCTCTATTTTCTGTAACTCTCTGGTCCTAAAGTGGCATTAAGATCAGAAATATTTTACTGCCAGCATCAGACAGCCACGCATGTGCTCAGCATGGGGCAGGTTAATGTGTGCAGTTCATCTGCAGGGATGTTCGCTGCCAGGTGACTCACAAAAGCCAACCTTCACATTTGGCTCCTGACCTTACAATGCCGAATGGTTTAGAGTTACTGGGGAGTGACTCCTTTATCCTGTGTCTCTTTGTGGTGCCCATACCAGTCCCTAAAAACATTATCTACCCTTGGCTTTGAGAGACAGTGCCGTCACAGGAGAAGAGTGAGAGGTTACTCGGACAGATCTGATCTCGTAGCTAGTTTATTGAGTGCTAATCAGTAAATTTAGGTATGTAAAATATTCAATAAGTACAGTTGGATTGGTGGTCAATACTCTTATTTACTACACTTAAAGTTAGTATGGGATAAAGAGATTATCATATAACTTACTATACTTATCTGAAATGTTAAATGCATGCAAAAAGTGTCACTTACCAACCCATCGATGCCTGGTGTCAGGTAAGGGATCTCAGCCTCGAGAGGTAACCTTGAGAGGTGTCCCTACGCAAGAGGAGATCCCCGCCATGCAGCCAGCTGCTATGGAGGGAGAGCTCAACGGGCCCTGATGGCTGCAGTTATTTATAGCAAAAAGTGGGTGATTTGTAGTCAGATTTTTTGCTGTGTTCATGCAGTTTCAGCCACTTATCAGCCCAGTCTCCAGCCAAACTGGGGTTTTTTTTGGTTTTGGTGCTGGGTTCTCACTGACAGCCTCACACAAGAGGATTAACTTTGTTTAGACTTACTTGCTGAGCATCTGCCTGGACTGAAGTCCGGTTAGTTCAAGCAGGAGGAGTGCATCCACCACAAGTGGGAAGGACATAGTTTACGCAAGGCAGGAACCAGACCTGCCAACACTCGGGCAGTACCCAGCACAGAGGCTTCCCTGCCATGAGCCTCTTCCCCATAGTGACAAGTGGGGAAGATCCAACTGGACTTGGCCTAGGTCCCACCTACACCCTGTAGACAACTGTAGGATGTCTCCTGGGGACCAACAGGCCTGAACATCGATGTTCATAGGGGAGTTCTCTGAACCAGAGCTCATGTGAAAATACGACAGCTAAGTAGAGTGGTGCTTCACAGTGGTGTTACCCACAGCTGCATGAGGGGGAGCATTTCAGACCCCAAGGGAGTGGGAATCAGGCACACAATTTCCACTGAAAGTCAACGGGAGCTGGGCAAATACTTCCTTTCAGCCCCAATTCCAGTGCAAAGTTGGCTGCCCTCGTTTTGTGCACAGATCTCTGCTTGGCCTTGGTGAAGTTTCCATCACCTGGGGAAATTAAGTCCAAAATACACGCTGCAGCCCACAGGGAGAAGGACGAAGCAGGCTCCCCCTACCAGCATGAGTTTGTGCCCTTTTCAGAGTGGGTGGGCAGGAAAGGAGCTCTGCAGAGGAAGGATAAAGTAGGCAATGCTTCATTCCTACAGGTTCTGCCATTAGGCAGACCAGACCAGTGAAAACCAAGAAGAAAAAAAAGAAGCACTGAGTACCTTGGCCTTTTCCATGTGCTTTGTCACTAGGTCCCTTGGCCTCCTGCCCCATTGAGCAGTGAGCTTACACTTTCCTTAGCCTTCCTTTTGCTGCTGGTGTACTTACAGATGCTCTTCTAACTCCGTCACTGCACACTGGAGGGATGGCTCTATAGTCCTCCTGGGTGGCTCCGCTCTGCTTTACATCTTCTAGGGTCTGCCTTTTTGTGTAGGAAAAATCTCATGTGGGAGCTTGCTGTTCATCCATGCTGTCCTCCTGCCACAGCTGCCTGACTGTCATCAGAACGGGCCATTCTTGCGCTTCAAGGCAGGTGTCCTTGAAGGTGACCCAGGTGTCCTGGTCTTCTTGGCCTCCGGAGCAGTCTCCCATGGGATTTTGCCAAGCAGATCCCTGAAAAACCCAAAATCTGCTCTCTTTAAGTTCAGGGATTTGATTCTGCTCTTTATCTTGGTCACTTCTCTCAGGATATTCAATTTCACAGTCTCGTGGTCACTGCAGCCAAGACTTTTCTCCATCTTCACATCTTTGACCAGTTCTTCCTTGGTCATCAGTAACAGTCCAGAAGTACGGCTCCCCATGTCAGCTGGTCAGTCAGCTGTGTCAAGAAATTGTTCTTGACACTCTCCAGAAATCCCTTGGGTTGCTTGCACCCAGCCCTGCTGCCCTCCCACCAGAGGCCAGGGAGGATGAAGTCCCCCGGGAGTACAAGGGCTAGCGATCAGGAGGCTTCCTCCAGCCATCCAGAGGAGCCTTTGTGTCAGATGGCCTGTGGCAGATGCCTGCCGTGATGTCACCCAGGTTGGTCTGTCCCCTGGTCCTCACCCACAAGCTCTCAGCTGACTCGTCACCTGTTCCGAGGCAAATCCCTGTGCTATTCCTTTGCCCAGAGCACATGCCACCTCACCTGGCTTTCCTGAAGAGCCTGTTCCCAGGGCGCTACCTGCTCTGTAATTGCAGAGAAGGAGCCTTTGTTCTGTTGCCAGAAGTCACAAACCTCCAAGACTTCCCTCTCTTGGGAGTCTCCATTGACAGCTACTTTCAGCATAGTCTCCAGCTGTCCCTTCTTCATGCATTGCAGTCCTGAGGCTGTTCCCCAGGAGCATCTCTGCAAAGACCCTGTCGGTCTCCCTGACTGTAAAAATCTATTTAGCTGCCCCGGTGCCCTGTAAACCAGCCTGCTGCTAACAAGGTTGGGACTGGGCTCTCTTGCCTTTGCGTTCCGATTACCTAGCATCCCCTGCAGACATCTCCTGGATCCATTTCCATCTCTAAAATATTCACCACAAAATTCGGGCTATGCAGGAGGTAAAATACTACTGCTGAGCACCTAACCTTTTAATGATACTGCATTGCAGAACGGCTCCAGGAGGGGGACTTTCACATGCTGTGCTTTCCAAACCACTGTTGCCTGGGGAGCGGTTCAGCACGCCAGCACTGTTATTGTGGCCTTTGGAGTGACGATTTTTTATGAGTGTTATCATTCTGGACGATGAGTTGTGCTGCAGACTGGGACCACTTTCTGTGCTCAGCAGCAGTCATTACATCGTGCACGATTTGCCGTTGTGGACTGGCTGCACCTTAGCACCATTGGGCAGTTCCAGTAACGCGGGAATGCCTCTTCCCTGGTGCAAGCCGTTCCCAGGTCCCAAATTAACTTCTCACGGTGCTACCACAGGACATGAGCTGTGCAAGCACAGGCAGTAAACTTTATGAAAGTGCTGAGCGTGGACTTAACCTGGCCATGCAGAAGTTTGGCATCCAGTCTAAGCGTGGCAGCTCAGGCCACAGGCTCAAGACCTTTCCTGGGACATGCCCACTGGAGGTGCTGACTCTGGTGTAGCCCAGCTCAGACACCTGACTTTAAGCAAGGGAAGGTGGGCTTAATTTCATTGAGGTTCAGCAGGATCCAGACTTCAAAATCCAAGAGGGAGTCACACATTCCAGGTCTTTTTGGCAGAGTCCTTCCAGAATAGAAAAACAGAGTTGTTGAGTTTTGCCTGGGACCATGTCTGCCAGAACCCACAGCCACGGCACACAGTGTCCACATCAGGTGTGTTTTGAGCTCCTCCACCACGCTGAGCAACCTGACATGGCTCGCAGCGTGCAAGCTCTCCCACACCACGGTACCAGCTGGGCACCGCGTGTGAGGTGTCACGGTGTCCCAGGCAGGGCAGGAGGGACACGTGGTGATTTACTGTTTCTGGTTCCCTTTTCCCTCCAGGAGAACAGCCATTACACAGATGCAGAGGATGCCAGACTACAGTAACCAGGTACAGCTCACACGCTGCTTTTGAGAGGCTGATTCTGAGCAAAAGCTTTCATTCCGTGCGTGTTGGGGTGGGGGATTACTGCTTCAGAAGATGCTGTTTTCCATTGATCCTCTGTGTTTTCCTAGCACTGAGCCTGGCTGCTCAGCTGGGTCATTGATCAGCCCCTCACTCCCTTTCCTAAATGACAAATCTTTGAGGTTCAAGGAAAATGATGACCTTTCCCGCTGCCCCTTCTCGCCTTGCAGCCCATCCAGAACAGCAGTGAGCAACAGTGTGAGGAAAGCACGAGGCTAAACCCTGTCCTGGCACGTTGAGCAAGACAAGCTGAATCGAAGTGCTGCTGTCATCTCTACCTGGCATTCAAAAGGAGAAACATGGCCCGACATCTTCCATCCATCTGTAAAGCAAAGACAAAGAAAACTCATCATCCCAGTGAATCCCCACTACCCCGTGCAATGGATTCGGAGCTCTGCAGCCAGCAGAGGCAGGAACCAAAGCCTGCACAATCCATAACCATCACTGACTGGATAACGGGAGAGTGGTTGTGTCACCAAATGAGTCAGCGATGTTATAGAGCTTTTTGTAGGAGAGGGGGGGGAACTAAGCCTAACCCAATAAAGACATTTTTTTCCCGTGCTAGGTGAAAGCCGGAGCATTCGCCAACTGGGGGAAAAGCACGGTCTCAGTTTGGACAATTTGTGTTCTCGCGCTAAAGGTCATGTCGAGGAGGAGGGTATGGGGTGAGCTGTCCTCCCAGAGCGGTCACCTCTTGTCGTGTCTCTTTTGCCCCATGACCTGCTGCGGGTACACGGTCACATCCGGGCGGAAAGGAGTCGGTGCTGGTGCATGTGCTGTGCTGTTTGCAGCTGCCTGAATGGAGGGGAAAGGGAAAGGAAGCTGCCTGCAGGAAAGCAAGTGATCCCAGGCAGGAGAAACAAAGCATACATCATCTTCAGTGGTTTGGTCTCCTTGTTCTCCACTGGGAAACCACTATGTAAAGGCTGAGCAGGTCTTTGCAGAGTGAGGGGGTGCAAGCGTGTGTGGCTGAGACCCTTTCCTTGGACTCGCTGCTCCCTGAAAGGGATGTAATCCACCCATTTCTCCAGCCCAGTGCCAGAGACATCACCGCCTTTCCCAGGGTGCTCACGTCTCCTCTTGCCCCAGCGTCACTGGGTCTTCACACCAGCCTGGCACACCAGGAGAGCCGCGCAACAGCTCCTGCTCCTGACGGCGAAGGCTGTGCTCCATCACCAGTCTGGCGGGGTCTGCGCAGCGTGACAGCTTGCCTGAGTGGAATGAAACTGGTAACGGTGAATATCCCGAGCACGATGCATGTGGGCGTGCAAACACCTCCCCTGCCTACCCAGATTCAAGCTGCTTTTGACCCATGGCACGTCCTGCGAGCAGAGGGATGCAGCAGCCAGCATGCGGCTTGTTGTGGGAACCACCTCACACCGCAACACCCAAGAGGCCTCTCAGCCTTTCTTTTCTTGCTTGTTCCTCCTCATGGGCTTACGGAGTTTTTTGGAGTTCAGGGGTAGATGGGACTCAAACTCACGCAGCACTTTATTCAGATCAGATGTATCCTGCCCGTCTCCCCTACTCCCCTCCAAAACACACACGCATACATCAGCGCTTTGAATCCGGAACAGTGCCCACAGTTTCTCCTTGGTCAAACCCTCCCACAAAACGCGTGGCCCCCAAGTCGTACAGAGTGCTCTGAACGGGGACTCCTGCTTTCTGCTCCAGCACCCAAAGCCAGACCTCGTCTACGGCATCTCTCTCTGAAGGGTGAAGGGGAAGACAGGTCCTGGGGGCCACGCTTCCCTCCCCCGAGGGCCATCCTGGAGCAAGCATGGCTCTTGAAGCACAATGTTTTATTTGCATTTCTTAGTTTCAGATAATTCATGAGGGATTAAAGGGATAACCGTGCTTTCCCCTACCTTTTTCCGGTTCCTGTACAATTTACCCATTGTGTTGTACTGAGCCGCTGTAGAGCTGTTTTCTAGGCTTTGAGAGATGAGCTGCAGTTTTTGCTATGAACTGACTGTGATGCTGATGTTTGGGAGAAAGGTGACCTTGTACATACAATCCTGTATAATAAAAGAAAGAAATCTAATTTGCTTTCTCTGTCATACGTACACACACACACACTTTTTTCCTCTATTTCAGACAAGTATTACCTTTCTAAGCTTCAGCTCTGCCCGCAGGATTTGCTTTCCCTTCCACCAGGTATATATCCCACTGGGCTGAGCAAAACATCCGAGTTTACAGGGGCTCTGGGACTTTTCCTCTGGAGGCCTGGAAACTCATTTGATGCAGTAGGCAAATCCAGGCCTTTAATCTCTGGACTTTGCATTGGTCCAGCTCATAACAGACTGGAAAAATGAGGCTGCTGTTGCAGTTTGCACAAGCCAACGGTGCTGGTAAATGCTTCTTGAGCACAATGTCTTCTGGCCGTCTCCCCAGTCCCTTCCTCAGCAGAGCAAAGCTCACACCGTGTTGCCAGCTGTGCATGTGTTCACTGGAGTAATCGTCCAAACCCTGGCACGTTGGGCACCTGAGCTGTGTCCGGAGGGCACCAGTGACCACATGGGGAGAAGCCAGCTGCTCCCACACTTGCAATGCTTTTTTAAGTTGACAGTCCTAGAAAGCTGTCTGCCGAGCCTGGCCTGAGCTGTCATCCGGCGCTGGAGGGCAAAGCTGCCTATTGCAGCTGTTCAGGTTCATGGTGAGTCTGGAGATGCTTGAACATCCGTCCATCCATCCTGCCGTCAGTCAACAGTTCACTTCAAGATGAGGAAAGCAGAATGGTCAGGCTAATGGCTGGACGTCTTTGTGGCTGGGGAGGGGGAGAAGAAAAAAAGCAAGTCGAAATGTTTGGCGAAGAAGATCAAAATCAGCCCAACCTTAGGGCCGTTGAGCCGTGTACCTGGGCTCTGCGAGCCACCGTGGCTCAGTGCCTCGGAGGAGGGCAGGGCGCTTCCCTGCTCCGTCCCCACCCCGAGCCCCTGCCTCGGCGGCCAAATGCGGAGCCTGGCACCGGGCTGGGGCCGGGTGGTTGCAGCGCCGTGCAGCTCATCGGCTTTAGGCCATTAGGGCATGGTCGAGGTCTCCTAGCAAACAACTGTGGTTTTGTTAATTGTTTTGGGGGGAGAGCGAGGGACTTTGGGAGCGCTTATGCAGGCCCCTGTATGGTAATTAACTTTGCTGTTGGCTGTGGATAGGGCCTCAGCGAAATGAGTTCTGGGGGTTTCGTGCTTGCTGAGTTCTGTGTGTGACCATCCAGAAAACCTTCGCATGAAGAGGCGAGGGCACAGCGGTGGGGTGGGAAAGGGAACACACACCGCCCCCGGTCACCCCTTAAGGCCATAAAGCAGCTGCAAAGCGTCCTCCCGACCTCCCGGGGTCCATCAGGAGAGGAGCAGAGGAGGGAGCGGAGGTGTCGCCGCCTCCCCGAGCACTGCTTCCCCAGGGACGGAGAGGGAGAGCGGGGAAAGGCAGATGCCCACTGCAGGGCCACGGGGCGCAGGGCAGAGCTTTGGAGAAAGAGGCAGCTGAAAGCACCTGGGCTGTAGATGTTTAAGGACTCCAGAGCATTCCTAGTGAACACGCGCACAGAGCGGGGACAAAGCCGTCGGTGCTGTTTAAGCGTGTACCTGATCATAGCCAGCTCCTGTTCCCCGACTCCCCCATCCCACCTTCCCAAGCGTGAACACACGCACGTGAGATGCGGTGCGGGGTGCCGTGTGCTCCGAGCACAGTGCAGCGCTTTAACCGCAGCCCATCCCTCCTCATCCTCAACCCCAGCCCAAACCACACTCTGCTCTCACAGGGGAACGGACCACAGCAAAGAGCAGAAGCCCCTTTACTGGGCTTGTCCTGGTTAACAGAAAGATGTGCAGTCCTCCCGGAGGCATTCTAAATACCCATGACACAAAGGGATCTGCCAGATCTCATTAGCTCTTGAATGAATACAAAGGGGGCCCACCCTTCATGCACTCAACCTCCTTTTCTGTGAACTCTGTTAAGCTCCCTGTAAACCATCCCAGTCCTGCTGGGATGTGGGAAGATGAGGGTTGGGCCAGTCCATTCCCCCTGGGCAACAGTTAATTCAACATCTGCACATTCTAAAGAAAAACAACCAACATAAACTGAGCAACTCTACCAAACATACACACAGTTTCCATCTTGTGAACTGGGGGGGGGAATGGTTTTGTTACAGCCTTTCCCCACAACCCACAAAGGCAAGATCTCATTACCAAGTGCCCTGGACCTCGCTTGGCTTCTCACCTTTGCTGCTCTGCTTGTACCATTGGCGTTTGGTGGCGCCAGCAGCGTGGTCTTTGTTGGAAGCAAAACCAAAGGTCTCAATCCCCACTGCCTTGCCTGCACCTCTGCAAAGGAAATACGAAACGGATGAGGTTGCCGACACACTGTGGGCTTGAACATGCTGCTCTGGATGGAATAGCAGATGTGCAGGAAGTTTCGGTGCCCTGCTTTTTCATATGCTGGCCTCAGCAGTCATCAGAGCAACAGAGCAGGGTTATTCCAGTCCCAAATCCTCCTTTTATGTGCTTCTGGGCACAGAAAGACTATCTGTCGGGCCACGACACCTGTAATCTTGTGTTCCGTTTGAGCCAGGAGACGCAACAAAAGCCCCCACTGACTTCAATAAACCCCATTAACTTTAATGGGCATCACAGTTGAAGTCCATGCAGCACTTTGGCAATACTTCAGTTATTGCAGCTGTAACAGGACACATTCTTTGGGGGGATTGCCACCCCTGTGAGAGTTGTCATATGCCTCCTTCATAGTGTTCCCATTATCTGCAGGAGTTTTAATTCCATATTTTTTCCTCTTCTCAAGAAAGTTATGGAAACATTTGGAGATGTGGTCAAGAGCCCCAAGGGCTCCTGGTGGAGTTTGTCCATCTTCTACCAGGAAAACACACGCAAGCCTGGGACAGGGACAATCCAATACCAAAAGGACTCGGCCATATCCGAAATCCTCTGCGCGTGTCCGGCAGAGGGGCCGAGCAGCCATTCCTGCACTAAGCCCCACAACGCTGGCACCGCTCGCGTACCCATTGTGGCGGCGTGCGGCCAGGCACGTGCCAGCAGGGACGCGCTGTACCACGTCTAGTGAGAAAACCCTCAAGTTCAGCACTTTTTCATTGCCCAGGTTTACTTCCTAGCAGGTGGATTATTTTCTCGTACAGGTTTGAGAGGGTTCCTCAAACACAGCTTCCTGCACATCCCAGCTTTCACCCCCTCCCTAGGCTCGCAGCCCCGGTGATTTGCCCAAACTAGCTGCAAAGGAGACCCAGAAAAAGTGTGATCTAGATAGACAAGACACAAGAGGGGTAAAAGGGAAGGATAAGGGTGAGAGCTGAAGCAGGAACCCGATCTCCCAGCCCTGCCCACAGAGCTGCCGGCAGCACACGAGCCTCCTTGCTGACGCCTTCTACTCCGGTTTGCAAGCAGACGTCGCTGCGGGTGAAGGACAGACCAAAGCTGCAGCCTTCCCCATCTGCTCACCGACCACTTCTTCAGCCCTCCTGCCCCACTGGTAAGCAACCGCCACGGCTCCTCCTCAGCACCGCAGTTGACTTCGCTACGCTTGAGAGCCAGAGATGTCCCCACTGGGCTGTTGGGCTGGCTGCGAGCGGCTGGACGGGAATGCTTCCAGCCTGTCAGCAGCTCTGGAGCACAGACCATCGCACTCTGGGCACGGCATAAAGCAGCTCCTTGAGGCCAAGGTGAAAATTTCCTACATTAGGACCATGACTGAGATCTGGGAGGCTTCAAGAACTTCCATCTGCATGTCTCCTTTGATAAAACTGCTTTGGGTGTGACAAGGTGGCAACAGTTAAGTATACCTAAATAACACATTTAAACTGTTTAAAGACCAGTCCAGTTTAGTGCCCAGGGACCCAAACGCAGCATCCTACCCCGTCGCGATGCAGAAGCCCGGCAGCACAGGAGACTTGTCCTTGTTGGCAGGTCCAGCCCCAACCGTGGGTCCGCACAGCGGCATGAGCAGCCCCAGACCGCGGCAGCACCATGTTCCCAGAGGCAGAAGCGGCAGGGGGGCCTAAATGCCACCAGAGCTGGCTCTGAACACTGCATTGCCGGGGAGAGAGCATCTGCACATGCTGTTAACACAAGAAATCAGGACCTTGTTTGCATCTCGGCATCTAATACAGTATTTCAGTGAATGCATTACGTGAAGGGAGTTCAGGCTGGGCAGGAAGCAGGCAGCCAGCAGGAGGAATAGGGACAAAAGTAGAATAATCTTAACCATGCCATAATGAACTATCTTTGTACCTGAAAGCTCTTCTGAAGTAACTCACATACCCCGGCTGACTGGGTCCGAACAAGGAGTCAGAAATCATGTTATGCCCTCAGAGCTCTTACGGCCAATGCAGCCACCCTGGACGTGCATTTGCATTCAAAGGCCTAAACTTCAAGAGATGCTAGAGAGCTAGAAGGAGAAACAAAGCTGTGTGAACAGCAGTGTGGGAAGGTGGATTTGAACTAAAAGGATGGGAAGAGGGGAAGGAAGACATTAAGAAAAGTAACACTACAGGCACCCAGCCCTCCAGGACACCTATGGTCAGCCCACAGTGTAACCCAGCAGACAGGTATCCCCATGATATTTTCCAGTTCTCATGGTCAGATGCGCGGGACATCCTAGGAAGAAGCAGCACAGCAACTGAAAAGGTATCCAGGGGTTATGGTGAAGCAAAAATATAATTTCTGTCAGTTTTACTTGTAGTCATTTGCTCTGTTTATTACAAAACTGCCTGGTTTGAAATCTTACCAGACACAGCTGGTCACATCGGCACTTGTCTGGTGCTGGGGGAAAAAGAGAGCTGGTTTGAACCCAGCAGCCACGGACTGGCCTCTCTCCTTGCAGAGCTGTCCTGGTTTCAGCTTAATTCAGAGTTCCTTTNCATAAATCCCAGGGACGTGGTGAGTGGAGGCACGTCTCCAGGGGCCTTACCCACCCTGCCTGCAGGAAATTGGAATCACAGAGTCATCACAGAATGCTTTGGGTTGGAAGGGGCCTTCAGAGGTCATCTAGCCCAGGGGCATCTTCCACTAGATCAGGTTGCTCAGAGCCCCGTCCAACCTGACCTTGAATGCTTCCAGGGATGGGGCATCTCCCACCTCTCTGGGCACCCTGTGCCAGTATCTCACCACCCTCCAACGTAAAAAATGTCTTCCTTATATGTAATATAAATCTCCCCTCCTTTAGTTTAAAACCATTACTCCTTGCCCTCTCACAACAGGCCTTGCTAAAATTTCTGTAGGCCCCCTTTAATACTGAAAGGCTGCACTAAGGCCTCCCCGCAGCCTTCTCTCCTCCAGGCTGAACAACCCCAACTCCCTCAGCCTGTCCTCGTAGGAGAGGTGCTCCAGCCCTCGGATCATTTTTGTGGTCCTCTTCTGGACCCACTCCAACAGTTCCCTGTCCTTTTTGTTCTGAGGGCTCTAGAGCTGGATGCAGCACTCCAGCTGAGGTCTCACCACAGCGGAGTAGCGGGGTACAATCCCCTCCCTCAACCTGCTGGCCACGCTTCTTTTGATGCAGGCCAGGACATGGTTGGCCTTCTGGGCTGCAAGTGGACGTTGTTGGCTCATGTCCAGCTTTTCATCCACCAGTACCCCCAAGTCCTTCTCTGCAGGGCTGCTCTCAATCCCTTCATCCCCCAGCCTGTACTGATATCAGGGCTTGCCCCGACCCAGGTGCAGGACTTCGCACTTGGCCTTGTTGAACCTCATGAGGTTCACACAGGCCCACCTCTCCAGCTCGTCCAGGTCTCTTTGGATGACATCCCACCCTTCTGGCGTGTCAACTGCACCACTCAGCTTGGTATCATCTGCAAAGTTGCTGAGGGTGCACTCAGTCTCGCTGTCTGTGTCGATTCAGGCTGGGTGGCATTTCTTCCTGCCAGGAGGCAAACGGAGGGCATGGGGAGAGGGCAGGTCAACAATGGCTGAATCTCTCGGGCACACAAGTGGCTGGTCTTCCTCCTGCTCTCGTTCTCCTCTCCCAAAAAGCAGCAGTTGATTGAGCAATGCACCCTTGCTCCAGCCTCACCATTACCTGTCACATACCTGCATACTTGATGTAGTTTTTCCCAACAAGGCCATCATAAAAATTTCTCTTCCTTCCTCGCTACACTTGGAATTTTTCCCCAGGTTGTGGAGCTCGGCCCTGGTCAGCACAACGCTGCAAGCAGGAGCACAGGGATCAGAGCAGCGCTGCCTCCACTGGGACCGAGACTGGTGGGAAAGTGGCCCAAAACATGGCTGAGATGAACAATGCTGACACCACAAAACCAATATTAAAAGTCAAATGCTTCAGAAACTTAATAGCAAAATAAGGACAAAAGATGTATGTGGCTTCTCTTAATTCCCTCCAGGTCGAGCTTTCAAAACCGCTCCATGCATTGGGTGTTATTTTGAAAAACATCCCAGCTGTGAATGTTGACACTGGGAGCTGTGCTACAAAAGCTTTTGAGAAATCTGGTCCCAAATGAATCAAAAACAATGGTCCATTGGGAATTGTTCTCACCTGCAGAAAACCTTAACAATGCATTTGAGGAGTGATTTTCCACTGGGGCAGAACAACACTCACCCACCTGTCCTCACTGGGCTGGTTACCTCACCCGGCCGCAGCATTGGGAAGAGGGAAGCCAGAGAAGACAACGGGTACGTGGTGGGGTAGCAACAGGCAACACACAAGCAGGACTTTTCTGTTCTTGTATGGCACAACATATGCTTTCCATCATCCCAGATCACAATCCATCACTGCACTCATTTAAAATACAGACACAAAAACCCAGCACTGCTTTTGCAACCGCTCCTCACCGCTTTCAACTCATGCCTTAATGGATCGGAATTATTCCCCCAGCAGGAAAAGCATTTCCCCAGCAGCAGAACGTGCAAAACCTGCACTGAAACTGTGAGCGAGGTACTGAAACTGGCTGGAAACAACACAGAACCAGCCAGCCAAGGCAAAAACCATAGCACTCACTTGCAGGAGGCACGTTTCACCTGTCATGGTTTTAAGACTATTTCTGTCTCTCATACCTCTTCACTGTAAGGAACAAAAAAGCCTGAGTTTATCTCCATCATTTCAGCTGTTTTTCTGGTAAAAGATAGCTTTTCCAGTTACTTATATATGTGGAAAATAGTCGGAATGGCGCTGTCTTTCTACAGTATCATAGCAGAGACCATTTCCCACATTATAATTTTTCTTGTGGGATCATTTTCCAATCCAAGACAGAGCTCTGCTCTTTTCTTACCAAAGAAAGAATAAATGCATGGACAAACAAGCGGCAAGGCTCCCTGCCTTTCCAGCCACCACACCCAGACGTATGGGAGAGTCCTGTGTCCTGCCAAACCACAGCCAGGAACTACCCTAATAGGATGGGATTTGCGTTTAGATATCCAACTGAACACCTTTGCTGTCCATCACCACTGGTTGCGTATGAAGAACATCTGCCTTGGAAAATTGCTAACCACATGGGGGGGACCAACTCAAAGAGTCCGCTGAACTTGAGCCAGTAAAGAGACTATAAGAACATGACTGCACAGAGGATATGCAAAGAGCAACCCAACTTAGAGATGGAAAAATCCTGCTCATACGTATGTGGCAATATAGGACATACAGACAGCACCAGTGAAAAACGAGTATATGTAGCCTAATCCCCTCTGTACTTCAGAAGACGAGGACTGGCCATAGTGATGGCTTGGCAGAGCACTCGACGGGCTCTCGCTGTGCCCTGTATTCGTTCCTACCTTTGTCTCATCCCCATCGGCTCTGCTCCTCACAGCACTCCCCTCTTCCCTTCCTCTGGTTTCCTGACTCCTTTTAAGCATCATTTCAACCCGCAAGGCTGCGGATATACACTGTGACTATCATACTCTTCTGGAAAACATTCAGTGCGTAACAGGCAAAGTGTGGTGCACTGGGCATTACAGTCCAAATTAGAAAGGTAAATCTGATATACCACAATCACCTTTTTAACAGCAGAGCTCTCAAACAACAGTATTTCAAGGAAGCAGGAGTACTAATCCAGAACCAGTGCCTCTGCACACCCCAATCGACACCTTTTTGATTGCATTTCTTCGTTTTTTCCCTATGGCATTTGCATACTTGCCCAATCCTCGCCTTCTGTTATTTCTATGCATTAAGGTTAATCTTAGTTTTTCATCACCTACCTATTTCCATTCTATCTTCAAGAACTTTCAACCTTCACAGCAAAACCACTCTCCGCTGCACAGGGATGACCACAGCTCCATCTCTGGTAAAATGGCAGCGGCGGGACTGCCAGGGTGGCAGCAGGAGTCACGAGATGCCAGCCCGGGGCCTCGGGCTGCGGAGGGGAGGTTAGCCCAGGCAGGAGGGGCTCAGAGCCACAACGGTGCAAACAATCCCCGTGTTTGCTTGGAGTTTCCTTCTGCTGGGTGATCCTGAGCCATTCAGGGAGAGGACGACAGCACAGCTGGGACATCCACTCCTGATTTTCACCCTGTGCTCCCACCTTGGCCCCCTACTCACTGCTCAGAAGATGCCCGTCATATCCACGCATGCCAAAGCATCCCGTTCGCCTGATTTTGGCCAGCTCAGAAGACACCCCTCTGCCCGCAGCATCTCCACGAGGTGCAGGTGGGGCTCCAGCCCCAGCACGCTCCTCGTTGTTCAAACCCAAGTACGTTCTTGGCTGGGGGCAGGATTTAATGGCCACCTCCCTCATCCAGAACAAAGTGTAGAGGGAAACTATGTGCTTCAGCACACAGCTTAAAGAATTTGAGAAAGTGGAGTAGGTCCGGAATTAAAAACAAACTGTCATGTACAAAAAAGATTTGAGTCCACACAGCCAGCCTCAAGCAGCTTCTCGCTAACAGGGAAACCTCAATGGCAACCACAGCCTCAAACCTAAATAGCCACTTCAAGAGAACCAGAGAGATCTTTGCACGGCTCCTTCAGAAGAATAAAAGGAAGAAATGCACTCCTCCCTACTGGCTGGCTCTCATAGGAAAGCAACCCATTGTTTGAAGGTGTCAGAAAGCGTGGAGACAACACAGGGAAGAAAAAACATTGCAGGCTTCATTTCAGATGAGTTTATGTTTCCCAGAATTTATTTTTTCATGTTTATGGTAGAAAAAAGGCTATTTTGGTGCTAAACAAAAACACAGCACAAGGTCTGCAGCAGGCTCTGAAGACCATGAGCAGTGCAGAAAGACATTTCAGTCCACAGAACTAAAAAGAACTGAAAATTTTTTATTTGCCTCTTGTGCCTTGTTTTCGAAATGATCACATCTAGCTTTTCTCCCTGTGACAAAGGCAATAAATTTCCCTTTTCTTTTCCTTTTTTAATGAAATGAAAAATATTATCAGAAGAGAACTGTAAGACCACATTAGAAGCACCAAGATCCAGCTGTGTGACCTAATGCAGGTGACAATTGGGCACAAGCATGGTTTGCCATCCAAGTCACACGGTCCTGCTCCACTCCAAATGAAACGTTTCCAAATGTAAGAAATAACTACATGAAACCTGTGGGATAATTACCTAAAGCCGCAAGCAAGGCTGGGGGAAGAAACAAAGGTTTTAAAACTAATTTGCTTTAATACAGAATGCAGAATTAAGGAAGCTGCTTCTGTATTAGAAAACCCAAAGTCTCTCTGAGCCCCGAGACCCACCATGGAAGACACAACAGGCTGAAGAGCGAGGTATCCACGCATTTCTGCTGGGTATTTGGCAGAAAAATAAATAATAACACAGATACAAAGTTATGACTCTCTTATTTCAGAAATACGCACTTGTTTGCAATATGCAAAAAGGAAAAAGGATGAACTGTAAGCTTACACAGCAAGGAACAAGCCTGATGTTATGGTCACAAGCAGAAGGGAAGCGAGAAAGTATTTTTCTTCCTGCAAGGAAAAGCCAGTTCCTCATGTCTATCAGGCAACAACGTGTTTCCAGGCCCAGCTTAAATGTCTATTTCTGTATAAAGAAGTACGGTTGACTCCCTTGGGCTTGTGACAGAGACTAACAGCACTGGTTCAGCCTTATTCCTATATACATAAGAATGTATAGTGCATATACAACTATGATACCTGTGTGAATACGTATGTATATCTTAACTATATCCATCTGTGGTGAAGCACCTACAATAAAAGCACCGTCTCCTTAGGCTCTTTCTAAAAACTAAGAGACCGGCTGAGTCGCCTCTGGAGGCACTTCCCTGTCTTCATTACTGACTACAGAAAGAGCCAAAAAAAAAAATAAATATAGAATTTCTTAGCCAAGGGATGGGAGCCGGGTGAGGTCCCTTCAAGCCAAAGGCTTTTACAGGTGAGATAGCACATGTTAAAGATCAGCAAGAGCCCCCGAACGTGTTTCTCTTTAGGATTCCACAAATTCCAAGTAGTATCTTCCTTCAAGAACCTTCTTCCTCCTCCTGTCACGAGATCATTTAAGCAACTGATCAGGATCAGAGGAACCTTTCTTCTCCATCAGCTCTCTGCATTCAAAGGCATACTGAGGGAAAGGACGCGTGGAGTTGCGCTCCCTTCTCTGCCATGGGATTTTACTGTTTATCCAAAATCCTTTCAGCTGTTAGCCCGAATTAGAGCCATTTGAGAAGAGTCTTCCCAAGACTGACAGAAACCTGGGACTAGAGCAAGCCGTGACTTAGCTTAACTGCTGAAATGCCCCTATACATGCAGAAAGCAGAACGTGAGGTAGAGCCATATAGGTCCAACCTAGCCCTGGCCGATCCCCATGAGCGCTGTGGGAATGCACACATCTGCAGACTTTAGCTGTAGGCCCCCTTTGCACTGCTGGAGAAGCCCAAGAGAGACTTGCATCAGGACAGGCTCCTCCCGATACCTGACCAGTCTCTAACCCGGCTGTTTCTGGCCATTTTCCTCCAGGGACACCAAACTGCCTGTTTTCCTTGAGTCCTTCGCATTTCTAGGGAAGAGTGGGCTTAGTGGCCGGAAAAACACAGGAGTTAACGGGTCATCTCGGAAGCAGGGTAAGTGAGCGCAGACTTGCCGTCCAGGGTTACAGCACAGTCCGTCCAGAGTGACGTCCTCTGGCAGGGGCCAGAAACGGCTTGCTGAGGGAAGAGCTTGCACCAGAGCAGCCAGGGTGCAAACCCACATACTGCGAGGGCAACCACTTGTCAGACAGAAAGCTAGAGAAAACTGTATTCTGCTACTCAGGCAACATGGGACTAACCTTTACTGTGGCAAAAAAACAATTTAAAAATAGAAAAGCAAGCAGTTATTTTGGAAGCTGGTGTAGCTTTGCAGTTTGTTGTCCGTACAGGCTGAAGCTGAACTGCTAATTCTCATGCAGCTTGTTTTCTGTTAAACATCTGCCTTCAATTCTTTCTCAAAGCTTGGCCTCCCACTTGCTTGGATCTTCTATTAGCCTGGCAATCTGGAATAAACCTCTAGCAAAAAACTGAGCAGCGGGCCAGAACGGATAGCTGGAGAAAGGTTATTTAAAACATTAACAGGTACGTTCTAGTGAATCTTAACTGTCGGCGCCACGCTCAGCTTCGTATTCTCTTGACTTTCAGAGCTTTCCTGCTGTTTCTATTTCCATACCTCCTCCACTAGTTACCATCATACGCGCTTTTGCCTGACTACAGCCGAACATCCCGTGCAACCCGTGACCAACCTTGTCCTGTTTTCAGCAGCAGCAGCTTTGAAAGTCTGCTTTTTCTTCTCCTTGCTTACAATCTTAGGTGACCATGTTTCCCTGTCAAGAAGGCCCACAATTGACACAAAACAGGGATTTTAGGGTGTGGTGCACATATCTGGAGGACACAACATGCAGTGACCCATGCACAGTACTAACCAGAAATCCCTCACTCTCTGCTTATAAAAATACTACTGCTTTGATTAAATCCTTGCTCTGGCCAGAAGCTTCCACAAAAAGTTTAATCTCAGTTATTTTCATAAACAGTTCTTTCAGAACAGAACCACAACACCTCGAAGGTAGCTGATCCCACTGCATCAACCAGGGAACTAGATCCATTTTCATTTTACTGGTGACTTTGGTGACCTGAGCAAGGTCACCCAACCCTTTGAGTTCCTAGCCCCCAACTACGCAATGGAGATAAAAGCATTTACCTGGCAAAAGTGGGTTATAAAGAGTTTATTCTTCTTACGAGGATATCAGTAAATTTCAGGCTCACAGCAACACGATTTCTTCTGCACAGTTCTCCTAGGACCACCAGCAACAAGTCTTAGAAGATTCTCTCTCACACGTTCTGGGCTGAAAGATGCGTTGCACCTTTACCACTAGAAAGGAACAGACCTGCAACAGCTTAGATTACGTAGATAAGGTGCAAGAGAACTCTGCGGAGAGGAGCAACCCGGCTAAAATCATAGCGCTCACTGTTAGCTCCCAGGCTCCTCCCCAGCCCAGTCAAAGAGGGATTCCATTCCGCTCTGCAGTCTTTCAGTACCTAAAAAAAATCTGGCTCCCGCATCTCCATCAGCACCATACAGCCTATTTCCAGTTCACAGAGAAAAAAGCACGGAGAAACAGAGTTCTGTCTGCCTCCAAACACACGCCTGCACGCAGACCCAAGGCAAAGCAAGCTACCACCTCATTCTGTTAAGAACTCCATCCTTAAGCTGCTTACTTACATTCAGCCTAAGTACAAAACTCTTTTTTGCCTCTGAACACGACTGCACTTCAAACTTACATCAGCCTTACGAGCAAGCAAGAGCATTTACGTTCATACAACACCTGTGGTAGACCATACTCCTTTCCGAACATACACTGGAAGGTGGTGTTTCTACTTTTAAAAAAAGAAAAAAAAAATCAATTCAGATCTGCTCCTAGACACAGAAGACTTCTCATACATCAGTGAAGTTATTCCACAGGTAAATTAAGAGATGTTTCACTCAAATATTGCTCATCACAACCAATGCCTTCAGGATTTCACGCAGAGACTCAAAATACATCTATAAAACACACCTACAAAGCTCTCCTGTGAGCCAGGAGAGCTCACAGATGATGGGTTTGAACAAGTATGTGTCCCTTTATTAACCTGATCTTTACGATCCACATATACTGAAGCAGAACTTTGTATTTAATGCACAAAATACAGCACCAGCTCAATGCCATACTGTATTTCTTTGTGTATGTTCTTTCTGTATGTTAAATGCATTTGACCCAGGAAAAGGCAAGCATTTAAAAATAAAAAGTATCATTGTTCTTCAGCTATTTCAGCGTGTCCCAAGAGCAAGCCACCAAAACAAAAAGGCAACTAGCACTTCTCCAAAAAGTTTCACTTCCAACAGAAGAATGCCTATTTGCTAGAGAAAGAACAAGAATACAACAATGATGTTACAAGAGGCACTGATCCTGGCTTTATTCACTTAAAGATACATCCAACGTTTGTTATAGCTCACTTGAAATTCAAAATGCTTTTAAGAAACCAACCATAAAACCTTTATTTTTGCCTTACAGTGCTGTCAAGTTTTCAAATAGCAAGTAACTAACTTCCCAGTAAGACTGTGTTCTGTATTAACATACATAGAAAGATTAAAACGTGGTAGAAACCCTTCAGTTCCTGGTATTTGATGAACTGCGTTCGGAATGACCACCATTTTCTCCAGGGAGGAGTCGGCTCTGATTACCCCTGCAGGGGTGGGTGCCCAGGGTCCTGAGCTACGAATTTGGGCAATTAAATGAAAACTGTCCCCCCTTACTGTACTCAGGAGGGTCTTCACTCCCCATTTGCATCTTTCCACTTGGCAGCTGTAACAAAATTTCTACAGCACCAGAAAAACTGGTTAGGACAGCACTATGCATGTCCCCTAGACATTACTGACACTGGCTGCTAGCGGAGAGAAGTGCACGTTATGACCAAGAAGCGTAATGTGTTAATTTGGAACTCAAACTACTTGGCAGTATGTTCTGTAAATTCAAGATTCGTATAAGACAGTGTGTTGCAGCTGTCATATAATGATGTTACCAATAGCCTTTTTTTTTTTTCTTTTTTTTTCTGCATTTACTCTTTTTAAAGTGGTGGAGAGTGCAGGATTTAAGAAATATAAACATTTCTTACCAGAAATTGCAAAACTTAGTACTATGACACTATGAAAGCTTACAAAGCTATGTTAAGATCAGCATCAATATGGTGTCTGAACTATCTCAGAGCTACATTCTGCCTGAGCTGTATCAACATGTCCTGATGTCACTGGCTGTGCAAAATGCATTCCCATATTAACGTGGCTACAAAAGCACGAGCAGCTCTCATGTTGGTGTATCATCTCCCTGACTTTTTGTGACTGCTTTCTCTGTTTAATGATAGCCTAACTGAAAATAAGCTTGTTATGTAAAAGCAAAATAACCTTTATTTTAAACTTCATTCTGGGTCTTGGACATAGTTCAGTGACAAGATCTGCAGAACAACACACCAACCATTCCCATGAGCTGTTTAAAGAGGAAACTGAAGGAAAAATCCAAATCGAAGACACTCACTGTTATAGGATCTTTAATTTATCTTGTGTTTTACAGAAGTCTGAACGGATTAAAAAGCACCTCCTCTCCCATCACGTTCCTTACAGTTGGTAAAATATATTCAATGAGCAAATGTATGTGAACAGCTTGAGGATCTGCATCTTGCAAGGATTTCACAGACCAATCAATCAAAAGCCAAATATCTGGTAGTTTTTACAATCTTGTTTTAATACAATGGTAAATCCATTCAGATTGTAAACCTGTCCAGTCATATCTCCCCAGAACACTTTGCAAAATCCAGTGTTGATTAGCAAACTAGTTAGCTTTGGCACGGAGCTGTGCTCTCTTGCCTGTGACAGCCTGGAAACCAGTTTTGATGCTGGCGACGGAGCAGCGAGAGTGGCAGGTCTCACACTGCAAGAAATATAATCTGGTGTCCTTCTGTAGGATTGTGTCTGGTGACCGACACGTATGACAGGTGACATACTCCTCTGCAGAAAAGGAATTAAGTTGCAGTTAAAAGACAATGCGCTATCAGCAAACAAGTCACCACTTCTTCAGCCTTTAGTTTAACAGTTGTCTTGAAAGGCTGTTCAAATGCATCTACTAACTCAGGAGTGGCTTGCTGTGAAAACCACAGAGGCTGAGGCAACCTAAAAATTCCCCCATTCCCAGGTTAATAAAGACTAGGTTTCATATGGCACGTTACGCACCGACACTGGTGTTTTAAAAATAACAACCAGTCAGTCAAGACTTCCCACTGGCGTTCCGTAACTTCCTCTGCTGAAACAGCATTCCCAGATGTCAGCAACGCTTGTACGGACACAGCACTAAAGCAGTATTTTTTGTCTGATATAATCTGGGAGTCCTCTGACCAGCAGCCAGTGACACACACACTGTATTTGTTAATTAATGTGCACGACAGACTTTAGTAAGTTAACAATTACTGTTATTTTCCATAGTCCCCATCAAAGCCAAGAAACAAAAGTCAGATGAAAACAAGTAATTCTCAAATGCTCTTCCTGTTTTCCTTGGTACATTCTAGTGCCAGGACAGAATATGACCCATGTGCTTATAACCGTGGTAGAACCACCTGTACTTGCATTATTCCATTATAAAGCTGCAGCAAAGTTGTAGCTTCTTAGCACAGAATCTCCACAGCATGCACACACATGTGGGCCACACACGGCCACTGATCATCAAAAGGAGAGAAATCTATAGTGGAAAAGGGAGTTATACTTACTGATATATCTTCTCAAGACATTTTCTATCTGTTTTTGCTGGAATCTTCCTTTGATTACAAGTTGGTTGTTACCATCTATTGAGCCACTAATTTAAAAGAAAAATTAATTATCTGATTTGCAGAAGACATTAAGTGTTACAACAAGTCAGGAACATTAAGCAAGATAATGATGCATTCTTCAAGATAGGAGTAAGCCAAGATTACTTTGTGGAAAAAGATGCAAAATTCTGAAGGCACTTAAAAACCTACAGAAGTTTTGCCCAAGCACCACCCTCACTGTAGTAAAAGCAATCTCCAGCAGAGATCATCCTCATAGTTAAGCTACTCAATCAGAAAAACTTTACAGAATTGAGAGTTAGCACCTGCTTATCTCACATAAGTGAGACAAGCAACTACCTAGTTACGGTGTAATGTGACTACAAGAAGGACATTGAGGTNGATCCTCTTCTAGCCATTCCGATGTAGTAAGCTGAATGTTTTTTCACGTAATGGTTTCTAAGTTTAAGTAGTCGGGAGCCGAAGAGACTCCAAAGCCCAATCAAATGGGCATTTCTGATATATACATAGCTCAGCTATCAGAGGATCTTTGAGAAAGGCCCCAAACAGGGAATTCAAACCCTCATCCAGACTGTTCCCTGGCACTTTTAGTTTGCCTCTGTACCTCTTCCCTAAGATGGTGTCTCTTCATTCACTCAGCACAGCATCTATGTGCAGGGAAGAAGAGCAGCCTGATGTTCAAGCACATATATACAGACGTAAGCCCAAGAATTTTATTTTTGATCAGACAACATCACCTATGTTGCCATTACTTCCTACACACATAAGCACATACACAGCCCAGGAGCCTTACCTTGTACCCAATTCTGCCAACAAAAACGCCAGGAGATGTTTTGGCTGACGATGTAATCTAAAAATAAAGTAAGAATATGTTTAACCTTTCCCCTTCAGAGAAATTTGATATTTATACAGGACTGGCAGGCTAAAATGATCATGAATTACCAAGTTTAAAAGGGGGCAATGTCAGAGGGTCTGCAACAAAGAGCACAGGCAGACAATGACGGAGGGTGCAAGAAAGCTGAACAGTCCACAAAAAACCCCCAACGACCCACCCCCCTCAATCCAAATTCACAATTACAGTAACTATTGAAAATAAGTTTTCTATTTGACATTTTCCATTCTTATTCTCCCATCTCCCTGCCATTCCCTGAAAAATGTTACTAGCTACCATGAAAAATTCACTTCAGTATATTACCCAGATCCTCAGTATCATTACATCAGGACTGTTTTCTGGCACACTTATGAAGCAAATCAGATATGCACTCCCAGAAGTGCCCATAAAAAAATAGAACTGCCTTCACAGGAAATAATTAAGACATTAGAAAGCACTGCAGAAAATGGGGGGGGGGGG
>VZTL01063229.1:28355-48990 GCA_013400535.1 Scopus umbretta
CACGGAAGAAAAGGGGGGGGGGGGGAACCTTACTGAACTCCACACCATTTACCAAGAGAACAGTATTTGTGGTCAGCTCAAGTTAGAAAGAACTTTCCCCACCCCGCTGCCCGAGATTTGCAAATAAATATCACTGGCGACCCAACTACAGACTTGATAGAAGCCAGTGACCTCACAAAAGCAATAGCTTTAGTTTCAGTCCATGAGGCCCACGTAGCAAGCCTACCATTTTCATAATTTAAGTATAAAATATGAAAATTATCTCAGTAAATCATCTTCATAAATATCTCAGAGAAGTGTAGGAAACGAGCAGTACGATTGAAACAGCGTTCAGTTTACTTCTGGTTTGCCATAGTCTTTTGCCAGAAAACGCACATTCAACACAACAGCCAACAACACAGAAAAGTGCATTCATCTGCTATTCCTGGCAAATCTTGAAGAGGAAACTTACAATTTGCAGATGTCTGTAAAGTTGACAAAAGATGTTTTCTTGGTCCCTACTCTTACAACCTGCGGAGGCTTCATGACAAATTTTCGTTTTTCTCCAGCTACCATATCTGGGTTTTTTTCCCGCATGATGTTAAATACTCTATTGAGCAACTGCAGAAAAAGAGATTCACATCAACGTGATTAAATAGCTTGCATTTCTCAAATGAAGTACATTGCTTCTAAAAGAACCCTGAAATAGCGTTCACAATGAGTATTAGACTGCCTTTGCCCCTTAGCATTTCCCCATATGCTTTTGAACACACACTTAAAAAAAAAATGTTCTGATAAATGCAAAATATAAAAGCCATTTCCCGAAGGGTTCGCTTCATAACCTACAAGTACCTCAGCCTATTTGCAGAGGTGTTTTAAGTATCACTAATACTGCCCTATATGAAAATAAACTGTGACAAAAGATGTGCTTTGTTATTTTTCTGTTCATGAGCTTCTGACTACAAGTCCTTTAATTTTAAGTTAGATACAGGACATCTGAGCACAAGGCCCTGCTCTACTGATGCACATCGACATGGAAAATATTTTTAGTTACCTCATCATATGTGTAGTCCCTTTCTGAGCCTGCCCATGCAGGTCCTGACTGAAGGCTAAAAGAAATTCCATCATCTTTTTTGCTATCTTCATCCTCAAAAGCTGTAAAGAAAGTTGTTTGGCATTCATTAAAAAGAAAAGAAACATTCTTTACCCTCATACTTACACCATTTCTAAAAGGTTCATCAAAGAAGATTCCACTAAGATGTGGACACTAATCTTCTCTGTTTGTCTGCCTACAAGGGACACCAGCGCTCATGGCAAATTTATACAGTGCTTTTATAGAACATTTTTCTGATAAATAATATAGCTGTAAAGGTAACAACATGAATTTTGAAACAAAAAAGGCACTTGAACAAAGAACTTACTCACCTACAACACTGACTACATTTCACTTTAAACATCTCACTGGGTAGGTTATACTTTTACCTTCATCCTTCTCCATTATCTCATCTTCATCTGGAAACTTCACATTCTTCTTTTTCTTCTTTTTATTGCCCAGCATGATATCAAGGTCATCTTCAGGTTCTACTGCCTCTGGCACATCTCCTTCAATTTTCAAGTCCTGCAAAGAAGTAATAAGACTATAAGTTTACAGTAATAAACATAAATCTACATTGCACAGCATTAGAAATAATACTAGTAGCGCACTATACTAGATGAAAACTAGTAATATCCACTACAGTCCTGAAACATAACACGCAAGAACAGAACTAAACTATGTTGAAGAGAGCACTGCACTACTACCATGAAGTAGGGCTACATTTTCATCTTCTGGTCTAACTTCTGGCTGGTCAAGAACAACGTCACGCTACACTGACCTAAAGGCATCAGCCATTTTAGGGCATAAAGGAACAAAACACCCTACATGCCAGACAATAAGGTAGGGCAAAGCTGTGCTACCTGCAGCCAGTCCAATTTGTTACCACAATTCTGCACACGTAGAGAACACAGAGCAAGCATTTCGCCTGTCTGGGGCAAATCAGAGGGACATTTTCTTCCCCAAAAGGCAGACTCCAAAGAAGAGGTTTACCCGTAACGTAACATTTCTCTGTCCTATTGCTCTCTGGGCTTGCCAGTTACACTGACACATGATACAAAAACACAACTTGGAATAAAACTTGAGAAGAGTAAAAATATCTCGTACACCTTCTGGAACACAGAAGAGCAGCCAATCATTTCTAAAGAAAACAGACTTCTTAACAGATATACACCCTTTATTTGGAGGGCTGGCCTTTAGAGGACTATTCTGTGCGTGGCTTCTGACACTCATCTATTCCTCTCACCCCAAAAGACAACTAACCTCGATGCTGGTCAACCCATACTACAGACTGCAGGATTACTTGCTCATTATGCAGATCAGTTAGATTTTTTTTCACTTCTGGATAATAAGCCCTGCAGGAGCAACTTGTTCAGCAGAACCTACTATATATGAAAGACAGCGTGAAACGCGAGTTTTATTATTAACTGCACTAAGACACAGTGGCAGACTTGAAACAACTCCTGCACCGCCAGTCCCGAGAAAATGAAAGCAAGAAAATTTTCAGCCATAGTCAAGATGGCCTAGTTATGTGAACAAACCTTTACACCTTCTTCTGCTTCATCTATGTCAAATATCTTTTTTGTTTTTTTCTTCTTTTTCTTTTGATTAAAGAAGTTTAAATCATCCAGGTCATCTGTTGCATCTAAAAAAACCAAAGGATTGCCAAAAGAAATATAACTGTAGAAACAGTTTAGACATTAAGGTTTCTAATTTACATCCAAGTCTTCAAAAGATTACAGTAAGACATAAGCAACGATCTATAGCCCTCACAGACATCCTTCAGGTTTTAAACAGGTCATTCCTCTCTACCCCCAAATACCTCAGTACTATTTTACAATTTCTGCATCTTTAAAAAAAAAAAAAAAAGAAAATGCAGTTAAGTGCTTAATCTTTCTTTCTGCTGTACAAGAGATATTAGCCACTTTTTGTCATGATAGTAGAGAAGCTTGAAAAAAAACCCTGAAAACTGTAGGAGGAAGGTATAGATTCTTTGGTCTACTGCAGGAGCCAATTTTATCAACAAACTGGATTTAAGTTAACAGCATTCCCTGAATCAGGTCATCTTGAGTGACATTGGCCTCAATTTAAAAAGCAAGGTTATATACACAATCACAAGCTTATTTCCTGAAAGATTCCAAAGGACACTCTAGTTATCACATTCACAGTCGTCCAAAAGCTAGGAACCCTTTTAACCATATTTCTGTTATTCACACTATTGCTTAATTGTTCAATGAAAAGCAGCCATAATTGCGGAATTATTGCAACAACTGCACGGGGAAGATTTCAAACTTCACACTAACTATCTCAGGGATTCTCTTTTCATCGTCTCACACAACAGATTCCGTCTGCGTCAGGAAAGTGGAATTTACATAAGCCACTGGCAGCCTGCTGGATGTCTGTGAACATGATTTCAAGCAGGAGGGAAATATACCCTCCAAACAGGCAGCAGAGTATTACTCACAAGCCTCCAAACAAACTAGGGCCCCGGCATTATGCACTGTGATGCCAAATTCTTGAAATGGGGCTTGTAGTCTCAAAACACAGAAGGACTACCTTTGGGAATTTATCTACAGGGATCCACTTTACCTTTCTTCCTGCTGTCTTCTTCGTCTGCTTCAACATCTTTGTCTTCTGTCGGCTCTGGTTCAACTTCCTTTGTTTCCGATTGCTGAGTCTCTTCTGCTTGTGTATCCCCTCCTTCCTCATCCAACATAAAGGGCTTCTTTTTCTTCTTCTTCTTCTCGCTCATAGTGGGATCGAAAATCATCTGTAAAAGTCAAGAGTTCCTTAGCAGCGCAATAATCACCTACCATTTAACATTTATAACACCTTCAAGCACCTAATGTTTGTAACACCTTTAAGTTTCTCTCAACATTCCTTCAGTTACCCAAACTGCTCCTTGGCTTCAATCTCAGCTAGGGATTTTTCTGTATCTGTAACAACGTAACATAAGTTAGCTGACTCAAAACAGCGATTATACAGGCTTCTTCAGAACCATCACAGATCTCCTCCGAGGCACAGCTGCTGTGATGAATTACAAGAGAAGACTGCTTGACAGTTTAGAGCCTCTGCTACTTTTCCTACAATAGTCCAAGTTTCTTGCCATCTATATATTTGTTCAGCTGAAAATAAATTAAATAAAATTAAATAAATTAAATTAAGAAATCTTTGACAGACTAACTACCAGCTACTTCTCCATTTCGTTATCACTAGTGACTCAAATTTTGAAGTCAGACTCTGCAAAGCAACCACTGAACCACTCGGCGTCAGAAAAAAGTTTAAGCACACCTATACCACAGAGCCTGACCACATGCCACTTACGCTTTGTAATTCCATTTGTGACACCTTAATTTCCAGATTTATTACAAGGCACGATTTACCAACAACTCTCTTGACAAGAATCCTTTGGACTAGGGAAAAACCTAGAAGGGGCTGGCGATACAGTAAGACGTCTATCAGCTCTCAACACTATGAAATAGCAAAGGTCTCACCCCTTTCCCCCCACAGGTAGGAAACTGAAGCTCAGAGACCAAGTGACTAAAAAGCTGTTAATGAGTTCTTTAGCCAGCGAAGAAGCTTAATTCACCTAGTCTGCCTCTGAAGAAGGCACTAACCCCAAGACTCACTTTTAACCTATTCATCATCTGCAGACCTGAGATCATTAACACATGAGCTCTTCAGTTTTCCCACAAAGGAATGCCTCTTACTATTTTCATTTAAGATGCAAGTTTAACATCATAGCTACTGGTCAGTTTTGTTACACATATCTGGCCATATTTTCACACCATAGTATATACTTAATACCTCAAACAATTTTAGACATTTAATGAGACTCTTTCTCCAGTTTTTCTTATCTAGTAATGGAAAAGTGTTCTGCTCCGTCAAAATTCAGAATACCCTCATTCCTGAAAAAACCACCACTTCATCAAAGGAGCAGTTCTCCAACTTCTTGTTTCATTACATCCTGCAAGTTCAGAGGTTTCCCTCTCCCCACAAAGCAATCTTCTCACATTTCTCACTCTCCTACACACGATATTCTTGTGATATTCTTATGATTTTCTGGAACTTACATGTTTTATAAAGGCTCTACCACAAGGCAGTAAGCTGCACATATGGGTGTCTGAAGCACAGCATCACAAAAGCGTCCACGTAATACGGGACACCGAAGCTTGAAGCTTTCAAACTGCTGAAGTGCATCTTTAGTTGTACACACCGCGCTAGAACGATTTTCAGATAAGTTCTGCCAGAGGGCTTTCCACTACCGCTTAGACAGACACACGTACGAACCACGCGCAGTAAGCAAAGAATGTGCACAACCGGTTACGCTGTCTGCTGGCTTCCTCTCACAGCCTCCACAGTCTGCTGAAGCAGAAGGAGAGCTGCCTGCATAGGCAAGAGTCCGCAGCTTTGGGAACAAGCACACGAACGGCATTTTCAAGATCATGACTCATTTCAATGAGGAAGCTTTGCAAGACTCTGAAGAGGTTTCTATCTTCTCGGACGATTAAGCAAACACAAGATTATGCTTAGATCGGGTGTAATAATTTCGAAGAAAGAACCAGCCCACGCTGCCCCAAATCACTCTGCGAAGGAAAAGACATCGTTCATCCTGAGCCACCGTATCTTGTGTCTACAAGAGACGGAATGCGTCTGCAGTAGTAGCGCGCTAAACTGGAGCGAACACACAGGGACAACTTCCGGACGCAGGAGACTGTTTTTTCAGCATTAAAACTAGGTAGCTGGCCTCGAACAGAGCACTGCTCTGAAGGGCTGCTCCATCCAGTCAGGTCAAGCCACGCTTCTGCAAACCTAAGTCAGAACATGCTAACTGCTCTCAGGAAACTAATACAGAGTTCCACAACCTGAGAAGGAGGTCTACGTGCAAAACATTTTGTTCATCAAGTGCGTCAACAGAAACTAAGCAGGAGTCTTAGGTCACACACGCTTTAACAAATCATGATATGAACTAACCAGCCTGACAACCATGCTGTTCTGTA
Source organism: Scopus umbretta (assembly GCA_013400535.1). Lineage (NCBI taxonomy): Eukaryota > Metazoa > Chordata > Aves > Pelecaniformes > Scopidae > Scopus > Scopus umbretta. Next base: position 34,428 of record VZTL01063229.1, read on the forward strand.
GTTTGCCTTTCTGAGCTAGACGTTTCAGAAGTTTCTTCATTCCCTTCCTCTCTTCAGTATGTTTGTTTGATTCGTTGAAGCATTATGACACTATTTAAGCACTGAAAAACTCTACAAAGTCGCAGGCCCTCTACTGAAGGGACTGTAGTCCCCAGCCTGAACACACCAAACCCTACGCTTTTCCTGTGTAGAAATGGTTATAAGTTTCCCTCCTGTTTCTGCTCTCGGAGCCAAATTCCCATATGGGGTTTTCTCTTCTGTAGACCACACAGTTCTTTCTCACATCCAGCTCCATATATCTACTCCAAAGTCCCAACTTACAGAAAATGAGCAAGTGAAAGAATGGGGGTGGGGGGAGAAAGAATCAAAGCTTCATAGTCCAAATGCAACTCTCAAGCCAACATTACTCTAAACTTCTGTGACAGTGGCAAATGGTGGGGATTCTACCAGAGGTCACAAATTAATCCCATCTCATTATTCTGAATAAACTCTGGCATGTCTACAAAGCAGAGAGCAACTCTGCACTGATAAAGTTAGTCCGGGTATCCTTACACTACACTGAGTTGATGTCTGCAATGGAGTGCAAAATTATTAAGATCAATCTGCACCTAAACCCTCTGGCTGCTCAAGACGCAGCACTCTCCAATGTTATTTTCTGGAGCTTCACAAAACTACAGGGCCAGAAGAACTTTTAGGTATTTAGTAGGATTATATATAGAGAGAGTAGGATTTTTAATAAAGCAAATAGATGTTAATGGACTGCTTCCCCTTGCAAATGGGGCCCGTGTTGCCTTGGCTGTGCCACACTTCTGGGCAGCGCTCAGACAGTTGGTGTTTCTACCAAGGAGTTTCATTTTGTATATTTTAAGCTACAGTCCAATGCAACAAAACAAACATCTCCTCCAGTTTAAGGTGCAAATCTGTCTTCACCCTCCCCAACTTCATAGGATCATTGCCTTCAAAAAATTTCACAAATTTAATGTCAATAACACACTATTTGGCTCCTAACAACCAGACACACAGAAGTTCTGGAAGGCACGCAGGCTCGCTCACTCCCACACGTACACTAGCCAGAATATCTAACAGTGACAGTTCAACTGTGATATCTGCTACCATTGTTATTCTCTGTCAGTCTGCTACATAAAGCAATCCAGAGATGTACCTTTACTATACTAGGTATTCCTGTTATCACCTCAACGTCAGAACAAATGCATTATGCGTGAAAAATAGTTTTACTGACACTTAAAACTAAATCCAAACCAGGAAACTCCTAATGAACCGCTCTATGGTCCTACGATCACCCGAGACAGAAAGCACGTGATGCATGGGTTCCTGGGGCCTAACTTCTGGAACCAGAGTACAAGGCAGACCTGAGAACTGCAGTTCCAGGGACACAATGAAGCACAAAAATGCAGTGCATTCATTCTAGATGTTAAAGTAGCTGAATAAGGCAATCTCGGCTACCATTAAAATAATTAGTAATTACACTAGTCGTCCTTTATGAGGTAGGACAAATTATGGCTTGCCTGTCTGAGAGGCTAGAGTGACCACATTGCTCAAAGAGAAACAAGCCACACAGGTATTTTAAACAACACCAGAAAGCCAATACAAGACCAAAAGCAGCCATCTCAGGGATTCGGCCAGCGCAGTTTCCCACAGGCTGTACAGTCATCCATCAGGGCGCGGATAGCCTCACCCACGTAAAGCTTTCCTTTTCCCCACGACAGCACTTGAAATGAGGTTAGTAAAGGTGCCAACACACGGCATCTACAAGGCTTGAAAAATTTCTGAGAGACACGTGTATCTACTTCCCTGGAAGCATGCCTAAGCGAGCACCGTCGGACCCGGGAAACCTGAAGTTACCGTTTGTTAAGATGTAGCTATTTCGCTCTCGGGGTGAAAAGAGAAGACATATTAAGGCTCCAGAAGGAGCGAGCGGTCAGCAGAGCGACGAAACGCTAAAAATCGCTGGAAGAGCCCGCAACCCGACGGCGCAGGGGCGGGGGGGCCATCTGCCTCCCTCCCCGGCCCTCCCTCGGCCACGGGCGGGCGCCGGCAGAGCGCGGGGAGCCGCAGGCGGGTTCCAGGCCTGCCCGCGACGCGCACAGCCGGACACAGCCGCGGGCCTGNGCGGGAGTTGTGAGGAGGTGGGAGATGGCGGGAGCCATGAGGGTGGGCAGGAGCGAGCCATGAGGTAGTGGGAGGCACAAGGTGCGGCAGGAGCCATGAGGGCGGGTGGGAGGTGTCGAGGGGCGGCAGGAGCCGTGAGGGCGGGCAGGAGGCGGGAAGGGCGGCCGGAGCCATGAGGCAGCAGGAGGTGGGAGATGGCGGGAATCGTGAGGGCAGGCGGGAGCCATGGGGCAGCGGGAGGCACGAGGCACAGTGGGAGCCGTGAGGGCAGGTGGGAGGTGTTGAGGGGCAGCGGGAGCCGCGAGGTGCGACGGCTGTAGCCCCTCGGCATCCCCGAGCCAACCCAGGAGGCTCCAGCAGGCACCTCTGTCCAGGCCCGTTCCCCCGTGGAAAGGCCTGCGGAGGAGTTGCTGCCAGCGCGAGGCGGGGGGGAGAACTGCGGCAGGACCGCCACGAACACCAAGCTGTGCGCACTGAAGGGCTCCTTGGCGCCTCTTCCCCGGGTTTATTTGGCCCACGAAGGGCAGCGTTTCTTTCCCAGGTTTATTGCACACAAAAGCATGAAGGGAATAGGAGGAATACAGAACAGAAAACGACAGGGCTGAGGCGCAGGGGAGAGAGCGAACTGGGCGGTTGCTCTGATCAAAGTCTAGGAGGAATGCAGCGCTGCTTTATCCACCATTAAAATAGCAGACTTGCCTTCCTCCCCCAGACTCCTAGACTCCTTGGTGTAGGAGAGGACTTCTGGAGAGCGCCTGGTCCCACCTGTGGGTTCATGCAGAGCAGCTTGCTGAGGACCTTGTCCTGCTGGGGTGTGAATATCTCCAAGGATGGGGACACCACAACCTCTCTGGGCAACCTGTCCCACCATCTTCACAATAAAAACACTTTTTCTGTGTTTAAGTAGCATTTTCTGTATTTCGGGCTGTGCCTGCTACCCCTTGCCCTGTCACCCAGAAGAGACTGGCTCTGTCTTCTTGACCCCCCTCTGTATGCACGTCGGTAAGATCCCCCTGAGCCTTCTCCTTCAAAGCTTTAACCATCCAGGCTCTCTCAGCTTCTCTTCACATGTCAGATGCTCCAATCCCTTAGTCCTTCTTCCTCATTCCATTTCCCTAATACTAGCTAATAAAAGTATATAATATATGTATATACACTATATAATATGGCACTAATGCACAGCAGAACAACTTACCACAAAGTACATGTTCAAATTCTGCCTCCCGAACAATTCTGAAATTAAGGTCATCCATGTCATGCAAGATTTAGTGTTAAAGCAGGCAGAGCCATCAGCCCAAACGTTGTTACAGGGTGTTTTACATTTTAATATTTCCAGACCATTTGCATTCCTGGGAGTCCCGTAACTTCCCATTATGTTCTTTTTGTGCTAGCGGGAGGTCATGCACACTATAGCATTTAACTTCTTCATCGCCTACAAGAAAAGACTGCCCACCTTGTCTAGCCTTGGTCTGCCTTTCATCTACCTTTCTTGCTTGCCTCAGCTGAAGTGAGGCCACCCAGCATACTCCATATGCAAAGCCATCAGTTTGGAGACACAGTAGGCACCAGGACAGGATCAGTTAGCTTTTCCCAGTATGACTAAAATATTTTTCTGTTAAAGCTCTGAAACCCAACTTCAAAGGATTGCTTTCCTTTCTCGCTTCAATACTGCCCCATTTCCCTGGGTGTTTGCAGCACTTGTGCCTTTGTCGCTTGCCGTTGTGTCGCAAGGTTACCATGGACTTTCAGGTACCGCAGGCGGCCGTTATTTGTCGCCGTTGATAAGCTGAGCAGACGCGTGTGCTGTTGCCGTAACGCTGAAGACGGCCTCCCACCAAATTCGTCTTTCGCTGCAAGTCTGACACCCCGGTCATGTCAGACCGTTCACACTGAAACGCTTTGCGTTGCCGTGAAGCCAGAGCGCGTGGGTTGCCCGTGAGTCTGCCTGCACTGGCCTACCTGCAGCCCAGCGGCCACCTCGCTTCCCAGAGCTCACCTGGACCCACCTCCTGTCCCCAGACAGGATAACTGTTTTAATATCATGCCCAATTGCTTTTGTCTAAGCTGTTCTTGAAAACCACCATGGACAGAGATTCTCTCTACAGCCTGCTCAAGTGCCTGACAAAAAACTTTCTTCATCTTCCTTGCCGTGACTTAACCCAATGCCGGTTGTAGTGTCCCCTGAGGACACAGAAGTTCACCGTTCTCTGTGTGACAACCCTTTGGAATACCGCTGTGCCCTTTCTTGTCTTGCCCCCCACAGTCGTCATTTTCAAAAGATGCAAATCCCGCCCCTCCAACCTTTCTTACAAGATCATAATTTTTTGCTCTCATTTTCATTGCTATCTTCCGCACCTCACTTACTTATGTACGTATTTCTTAAGTGCCGTGCTCAATACTGGGCATCGTCCTTCCGTCAGATGCCCTGGCAGTACGGAATAGAGCAGCGTAGTTCCCCCCCAACATCTCATCCATAACGTATCTGTTAATACTTTCCAGAATAAGATTCACCATTTCCTTTGTCAGTAATACTTGGGCACCAAGGATTATTGGTGACAAATACCCCAAGTTAGCCGCTGGCCAAAAATCCCGAGATTTCCTCCAGGTGGGCTGCCTAATGGATAGTGCATAACATAATGCTGTGCTCATACAGTATGCACAATCTTTGGAAAATATCAGAGGAAAAGCTAGTGGGAGCCTCTAGAAGTGCCATGCTGGAGTTACCACCTGATCTCTGGATAGAAACCAAAACGCTGTCTTTGAAGTTCTTGGCTGCTGACACTGCAACGTCAAAGGCATGCCTGGGAGATCAGCTTGTATTGATTTTTTTTCCCCTCCTCTGCTGACAGACTATTCAGGATGCAGGACTTTCCTGGTCTATTTTCTTCTTTGCTTTCCTTGTGAATTAAATTAAGATTCAGAAACTTAAGAGTGCTGCTACATTAGTTGTTAAGTAGATACTGATTACAACAGTTGGCCAAGAACAGCTGGAACTAGTATCTTTGATCTGATACTCGGGGGAAAAAATCCTATATGAGTTTTGGGAAGGAAAGCGCTGTCTTGGTTAAAGAGTTTGCGGAAACATGCAGATAAAAAGGTTCGGTTTTCATTTTTTTCTTACTTTGTTGATGAGCACAGTCATGACATCTTAAGAGGCATATGATGCAGCATGTCAAGTAGAATTTTAGCTTCACTAACTAAAATGCAAATACTTAAAGCTCAGAAACTGAGTGCACTGGAAGTATTGTGCAGTTACCCAAGTTCGAGTCTGCAAGCGATGAGCACGCACAGTCTGGGATGCATAAACTTCAAACGCAACCCTGAACTGGGGGGGACGGCACAGTGAAAAACGCAATCATGTGAGAGACGCTTGCGGAGGCCATCAGTGTGTCTCCCCTCTGAGTATTACCCAGCCCTCCAGAAAAAGACCTTGTGCCTTTGCCGCAACTGAATTCTGAGCCCTGCTCTAGGGCTCCCTCTGATGCTGAAGCCGTTTCACACAGTGCCAGAACCTGAAGACATCAGACCTCTATTTTAAGTAGCTATTACACACATACACCGAGATTATAGAGTCTGCATGGCTCTTTCGATCTTTGCTGTGTTTGTGTGATTTCCTGGGGAGCAAAAGGAGGAATTTCATTCTGGCCACTGTTAGGTGATGGCCAAACATCTCCTGCTGTACGGAATGAAGTTCGTTCTCCCACGGTGTTGGCGTAAGTCTAGGCACAATGTAAGGCTTAGGTGAGCATTGAGTTTTCAAGTAGATTCTGCTGTAAGTTTTGTGTAAGCCAGTCTTTACCAAGTCTATGCATAGCACTGAATTCTGCTCTCAGTAAGTAATTTCATTTTAAAACATCAAGTCTAAAGATTGCTGAGGAATTAGTGGTGTTAACAGCTGGGCTTAAACTCACACAGATTTAACCACTGCCCTTGCTGTAAGATAGCTGGAAGACAAAATTGCAGCGCTATTTCCACCCAAAAAGAGTGAAACGGCAAGAAGAAGGATCCTCGATGGAAATCGGGCGCAAACAGGTCCATGCTCTTGGGGAAGCCTAGAGAATGGGTGAAGTAGGTTTCGAGAAGAAAGTAGTTGTATGGAGAAAAGGCTTTCTAGCATGGCACCCAGACAAACTGGACCCCTCTGAGGAGGCGGCGGACAGAGGAAGCCTGCAGGCCTTCATAGAGTCATTAAGGTTGGAAACGCCCTCTGAGATCATCTCGTCCAACTGTCAACCCAACACCACCATGCCTACCAAACCATGTCCCAAAGTGCCACATCCACACATGTTTTGAACCCCTCCAGGGATGGTGGCTCCACCAGCTCCCTGGGCAGCCTGTGCCAATGCCTCACCACTCTTTCAGGAAAGAAAGTTTTCCTAATATCCAATCTGTGACTTTGTCACAGCCTGGGGGTGAGGCCAGAGAAAGATCTGCCTCACAGCCGAAAGCCCAGCTGGTGGGGACAGGGGTGATACAGTCCTGGCTGTGCAGAAAGGGAATAGCCGGAAAGGGGAGGGGAGGGTTTCAGACCCTTCATGTGGGCTTGCTTTTATAACACATGGTTTTGCAAAGCCAAATTTGCATTTTAATCAGTGCATTCATACAGTGGTGAAAGTTCTTCCCAAAGGGATCCAGCGCTTGGCCAAAATGCCTGTTTTGTGAGGCTTCTCCCAGCCCACAGCCGAGCGTCATTCAGGCTGAGTGCAAGTTTTCTTCTCTCTGTCTTCCACCATGCTATTATCCACCCAGTATGTGAAATCCTCAGTCTCTTCAAAACCAGCCTCCAAATCCATCCTTAGGCGCTACTTACACCATACACAACACGCACCCTTTGTCACAACACTACAAAAACGTAGCAGCGCTTGCGCTGCTGGTGTGCTAGTTTCACTGGCATTATTTTCTTCCCCATCCCGCTGCTGTTTCTTGTCTCTTTCTTGGTCTCAGTTAAAAATAATTGTAATAAAATAAGTTCTATACTTGCTTTCTTTTAAGGCAGAGTGTTCACCAGTGTTTTGAGAGAAAAATGGAAAATAACTTCCACAGCGCTCAGAAGTTATTTATGAGGAAGTGGAATGTGCCATCATTAGCCATACTAAAATCCATTTTCCCCTCCAAAAATGATTCTGCATTGTTGCCAACTGGAGTAAGGAATGGAATCGCTCTCAAACAACCTAAAATGATTAAGGGAATATTACATTGGACCACAGCTGCATGAAAATCCACACAAAGTCAGAGGTTTGAACCTCTTGGCAAAATTTTAAGCAGTGGGTTTCAATTAGATAGTCACTTTTGGGCTGTTTGAGAAAAACGGAGACACAAGCAGCGTAAATATGGGTGAAAGTTACTGTCCAAAGTTGAACTTCATGGTAACTGCAGTCTGCTATAGAACAGTAAGCCAAAGGCCAGGGTCTTAAAAGGGAAAGCTCTGGCTGCAGTCAATTATCTTCAAGGCAATGCTGTTTACAAGAATATACCGTGTCTGCTCCCTGGAATCCAGGAGACAGTCAAGCTACCATCCTCCCACCAGTCCGTCCCTCCCTTGCTTTTCCCTCTCAAAACCTTTTCATCCCTATTTTCTTTTGTTTTCTGTCCACAAAACATTTCTGTCCAAATGCTTTCTCAGATCTGGGGAAGAACTCTGTGTCTTCTCATGACCAGAGATTATTTTCCAAAACTCTGAAGTTATATACAGTCTCTTTTCCCGAGAGCCACACCCCCACGGCCAGTGGAGGTATTTACTCCCTTTTCTGCCTGGAGCACGCGCGTGTTAAGGCACACCTTGCAGGCATTTATGGCCATCATCCTCTAGTAAAGGTCTTCGGATGTTTCTCCCAACTATAGCCCTGAAGGGACTTGGTCCTGAAGGCCATCGTCCTTAAGGGCTTATTGAAAGTGTTTTACTGCAGAAGAGGTACTGCTCCTAAATTCAGTCTAACCCTGGCATTCAGGACCTCGGTCATCCGTCTCCTGAAGCTCCTGACAGGTTCTTGCCACTTCTCCATGGTGGCGTTCCTTGGGGTGCTGGCTATCGGCTGTCCTTGCAGAGAGCAGTAATAGTGATTGAGGTGATCATCACTCCCGGTTGTGCCATTTTCCTCCTGGACTGGGTTATTCTCTGAACCTTTTCCAATATTCAATCCCCAATCACCCGTGAGTCAGGAAATACAACAGATTCTTTTCTTCTTCATGCTCCGAGGGCTGGGAAATCCTTGCACATTGCATGCCAAATGTCCAGTAGGCATTGTCCTCCTCACTGCAGGGGACTGAGCTTTTCAGAGAGTCTGCTCAGCTCTTTGTGTCGTTAGCTGAGGGAGCAGACAATACAATGATCTCCATGCAGAGATTAACAAAATAATAGGTTGTGTCAAGATTTATCATGACATAGACAAGGTTGGTTGGCATGAAGTAGAGCACACACGCTGGAGTCCAAGCTACGTCCTCTTGTCTCTCAAAAACGCTTCTCCTGCAGAGCTGCCTGAAGCGTAGTTCATCTGTCCGTCTGCCCGCACGGAAACTCCCAGCAGGAGCGCTGTGCTCAGCAGAGCAGCTGCGTGGAGGAGAAGGCACTGCTGGGAGCCGCCTGCCCCGAGCGCGGGCAAGCGCTGCAAGAGGAAAAGCCTGTTCCTTACCAGCGCGATTCAAGATTTGGTGTTCGTGTGTACGTTCCTCTCTCACCACCCCTTGCCTCTTCATCATTTATCCTCGCGTCCCGTATCCTCGGGGGTTGTGCAGCTCCGAGGAGCTGCAAGATAGGTGGTGCCTAGGGAAGAGCGAGGCATGAGCACAACGACCAGACACCAGTGCGGTCTCCGGCCCTGCCAGCAGAGACGCGTGCGCACCCCAGCGTGCCAGAGACACGCCTCACCGGTGTGAAGCTCCTTGGAAGGAGTTCTTCTGAGCTCGGGTACCTCCGCTTAAGTCTGGGGCCGTGTAGGAAGAGGGACGACCCGCATCCCCACCCGCCGCCCCCGCGGCTGCAGCCTGGCAGGGGGACCCCCGCTCCCCTGGGGAAGCAGCCACCACAGAGCAGCTCCGGCACAGGGGCCCCATGCTCTGCCCTGGCGTGAAGGGCACCCCGACGTTTATCGCCATTCCCCTGGGCAGAGTCGCGAAACCCTGAAAAAAAGCAGGGCCACAGAAATTGCAGATCTAATGAACGGGCCTTTGGGAAGCGGGGGGTGGTGGGGGTGCATTGTTTGGTTTTTGTCTTTTTTAGCAAAATAAACAAATACATAATGCCCCTAGATGATCAGCCCCAACTAGTGCACCCCGAAAGAAGACAGCACCCAAGATGCTTTGCTTCAAGCTGGAGCCTACGGGTCTGATACGTTCCAGGACCCTCCGGTGGGTTTGGATGGTTTCGGATGGCTTGCTTTTATGGTGACTTCTGCCGCCTGCGGGCAGCAGGACATTGCGGTGTCATGCAGGAGCATTGCTCCATTTCTCCCACACCTCTTTTGGGAGAGGGGATAAGAGGGGAGCACAGTGGCTCATGGTAGAGGTCAGAGCCCTTTTTTTTTCCAGAACATTGGAAGATTAGCCAGCTCTCAGTTCAAAGCTGCCAGAAACAGCTAATGCAGAGGTTTACGCTTGAAACTGCTTGCTCATTCATTGCAAAGGAAAGTTTAAACACACCATTCACTATTTTAGAGGAAAGGGGTAAGGCAGGACTTAGTTCTTCTCCTAACCATCTCCAGCTCTTTGCTATTTTGAACATGGTGTTTGCAGACATTTTGAACAGGTGCTCGAAATCCACTGAAAACTGTGGATGTAGAGAGCCTAACTCTCCTACGTTACAACTTAGTTTTCTAAACTTTCTGCCTGGATAACTGCAAGGAGTGTCCTTTAAAATAAATATTTTGTTTAGTGTGTGAGAAGTTCTCAGGTTAGGAACCGTAGCCCTTGTAACGTAGCTTTTATAGATTTCTGCTTACCTGATTTGGTAGCTTTGGTATCCATAGCCTAGCGCCTGTCTAGGAGCTCCCTGGAAACCAAAAGCACATGCTGTTGCTGTCCCTCCTATTGCTTTGCATGACAAAAATCACAGACAAATCCATTCCGGAATGAAGTCACATGCAGACAGAGCTTTTGCTCGGTACCGTTTTCAGTACAGATGGAAAATAGGAGGAGAAAGAAGGGAAATGCCTTTGGGCATTAAAAAAGCCAGGAAACTGAATGCAGGGCCTGGACAAGCTCTAAATATGGTTGAGAAAGAGCAGGCGAAACGAGGCTTGGTCCTGAAAGCCAAGCGCATGGTTCATGTTCGGTCCCTCCTGTACACATAGGAACAGAGGACTTTGTGCCTTTTTGTGTACCTAAGCAAAATTGCATCAATACTACCTTAGCCTCTCCATCAGCCTTTTTCCCTCCGACAGAGGTGCAGAAACCACCTGCAAGACAGTCACATTGGCAGAGGTGTCACTTCTTTCACTTAAGACTTTTCTGCACCTGAGGGTTAGTTGAGATGAAAGGATTTAAAACACCGTTGCAATTCTTGAGTAGCATCTCACTCAGGAAAAACCATCAATAGGTTTAATCAAGAACACCACCACGTGTACGCAAGATTTTAAATGCATCCATTTAAACAAGGAGTAAGTCCTAACTTAATTGCCAGAAAACACTCTGTTCCATGTCTATATTTCAAATGTTGGATGTGGATAAAAACGTCAACAATATGTGTAGAAATGATACAAGACCGTAAACAACCTTTTCCAGATTTCATGGAAATGCCACCTTCTGTCACAAGTTTTGATCAGGCAAATATAGGAAGAAAAAAGATACACACGAGCATATGTTTTAGATTATTTTCTCATCAAGCCCCCTTAACTGGAAGTTGACACATACCTGTTAGTGATAATTGACAACGTGAATCAACGCAGTTTTTTTAAGCTTTGACAGAACCAAATTGCGTCTCAGATCTGGAATTCAAAAAAAGCCCTGGAAAAAAAAAAAGGTAGCAATTAGACCCATTTCTAAACTGTCACACAGGCACAGGTCTTGTGAATGCATATATTTCACTTAAGCAGCAGCTTATCTTTCTATTCCTAAGATTGTAAGTGATTGACTTAAGCCCAGTCAAAATAAATCTCTCATAAAGGACAAGGCAAATGTGGAGTGGGTTTTAGAAACCTGTCTCAAGCTATCCACCATCTCACGCAGACCAAAGATACTCTGGTAAATGTGCAGTCTTGCCATTGTAACTGCACCCGCACTAGACGTTTTGCAGGCACAAATGTACCAGTCAGACAAGGAAATTAATAGCAGCATAAGCTGTACAAACAGAAGTGGGCAGTAGGCTGTGGTAGAAAAAGCAGAGGGATTAGTAAAAGTGCTGTTCAGTCTTTTTTAATTAACACATTATTGTACAAGCTAGGAAAGGTTTTCACACCCTGGAGTGGTCGGCTGGGCTACATTGTGCCACTCATCCACATTCCTAAATGGCATTTCTGTAGAGTCATGGTTGAAAAATGGAGGCCCAGTGTTTCCCATAGTTTTCTGATTCTCAGTACATAGTTTAAAAAAACCCAAAAGTGCTATTCTACACATATCATGGCATTGCTTACAGAAAACTTATGAAGTTGCTGTTGCCTCCGACATCCTGAAGTTCAGTTGCTGGCCTTAAGTTGAAGTTAATTTTCATCAGTGGTAGTAAGGATCTGATTTGATTCTGTGAATTATTTAAAAATCAAAAACTCCAAAATAATATTTGATTCCTTGATCTTATTTTCAAATGCTAATATAATAGAAGCAAGCTGGAAATACCCTTCCTTCACAAGGTGAGAAAAACTATTCAACCAATAAAGATCAGTATATCTGGAAGGCTAACAAGCATTCATTTAAAAGCAAATGCCTTAGCTTAATGATGACAGCAAATCCACAGGGAGGATCATAGCCATCCAGTAAATCACAAAGGAGCGGGTTATGGGTAACGTGGGAATGGCTTCATTAGTCACGCTTTTGGATGGACTCCAGTGCTTTGGCAGTCACTGTCATGGGCAATCAAAAAAAGACTTTTAAGACTCCCTGCATGACTGCACATAGCACCATAGCATCCCAAACAGACAGTGATACAGGCCCTTTGCTTCACACAATAACTTAACTGGTCCTGGAAGCAAACAGTGCTGCCACTATGAGGCTGTTGGTGCCCATGGAAAGCAAGGAAAGATTATATCAGTGCTTTTTGATGGGGCTGCACAACTGTTGGGACAGTTCCCGGGTCTAAATCCTTCCTCACATTGCTCTTTGACCTTTAGAAATATGGAGCCAGAAGGAAACGCTTGGGCTCTGAGGTGTTGATGGCCTTGAGGCCATCTTGAAAGGCTTTCAGACACCTTGCAGAAGAGGAAGCAGCACATCGCTTTCTGGGTTTTGTAGCCCAACTTGGCCTTGTACAGCCTTGTTCTCTGTACAATACGAAGAAAACTACATCGGGCTGGACCTGGTGGGACCCTCAGCCCCCCAGGTTAGATGTCCAGTCTCCCAACACAGCACACAAGCAGAGCAGGAGCCTTGCAACTCAGCCAACATGATACAACCAGGAGGCAGCAGCTCTGTCCCCCACAAGTGTAGATCCAGAGCACTCAGGCTGCGGGAAAGCAAACAGTCTGTTTGCTTTCTTCCTCCAGAGCACAGAGTTGAACTCTCATCACCAATTTCTTCAGCACACACCCTAGTAAGGGGACAAAGTGGGCAGCAGGGTATTCTGTGGTTTCCTTCAAAGCTGCTCTGCGTTGCATAAAACACTGAAACCATCCAAGCAGAGTTACTTGTTCTCAGATATCCAAGGAAAAAGCTTTTGACCACTGGCCATTGCTCTCATTCCCTCTGGCTCAGCAAGCGATAAGACCTTCTGTGGTTGTGTATGTGCCTGCTGCAGAAATAGGGGTGGCATGGCAAAGTTCACTGGTGGAAACTTGGGCAGGGCTTAAGCAAGTTTTGAAGGATCTCAGGACTGCTGACATTTGGTTTTGCCCAAGGCTATGAGAGGATATTATCTAAGATATTAAGTGCCTGATTCCCATTAATTTCAGACACCTGAATATTGTTGGTAACTCAGGCCTTTGCTTCAGTGCTTTTTCCTTATCACCTGTTCTGTCAGTAGGAGTTATGAATGCGTTGGAAGAGAGCCTGTTCCTAAGCACGTCGTAGGTTGTGCTTATCGCTGCAGGACCTGCTGGTGCTGTACAGCCCCTGCAGCAGATACACCAAAGTGGTCAGCCTTCCTTGAGAATGAACTCTGACAAATTGTTTAAAAAAAATGGAAGTGTCCTGGTTTCAGCTTAATTCAGAGTTCCTTTTCTTCCCAGTAGCTGCTGCAGTGCTGTGCTTTGGGCTTAGTATGAGAACGACGCTGATAACGCGCTGATGGTTTAGCTGTTGCTCAGCAGTGTTTGCACCAGGCAAGGCCTTTCCAGCTCCCCATGCCCTGCCAGGGGCACAAGGAGCCGGGAGGGGGCACGGCCAGGCCAGCTGCCCCAACCTGCCCACAGGGCTATTCCATACCATACGGCGTCACGCTCCCTATAGAGACTGGGGGGGTTGGCCGGGGGGCAGCGATCGCTGCTCGGGGATGGGCTGGGCATCGGTCGGCGGGTGGGGAGCAATGGCATTGGGCATCGCTTGATTTGTATATGCTTTTATCATTACTATTATTATGATTTTCTCTTTCTCCACTATCCCATTAAACTGCCTTTATCTCAACCCACGGGTTTTAGGTTTTTTTTTNGAAAGCAAAGACAGACTCCCCAACCATGGCTGTGTTTGCTTTGCTAAGCACACATCTGGCAGAACCAGATGTCAGCACCAAACACACCTTTCTTTCATGGAGTATTCAGGCTACTTAAACACATGCACATTTAGCTAGACCAGGGAGGTAATGGATCTCCAACCCGTTGTGGGGTGGGCCGCTCCTACAGCTGTAGCTGTCATCCTGGCAGCACTACTTGTACGAACGATCCTGCTGCAGCTTGCTGGAAGAGGGCATGCCAAAGGCAACCTCGTGTCTCCCTCCATCTCTCATCTTCACATGCTCTCACAGCAGGAGGTTCTGTGCAGTCAGCTCAGTGACTGCTGGTGTTACAGAAGGGAAAGGCCGAAACTATTTCCCAGCTCAATGTTTGAAGGAAGCCCAAATCCATATAGATCAAGCGTTAATGTTCCCTTTCCCTCATCTAGAGAGAGAGAGAGAGAGAGAGATACATATAGTATGTACGTAAGTCCAGAACTAGCCCTATTTAACTGCAGAAGCTAACCTCCCCTTCCAGCAAGGGACATGACAAGTAAGTGTGGCTCTGGCTGGTACTTCTCTGCAGATGTGCCTAACACAGAGAAAATATTCTGTATTACAGCAAAAAGAGATTACCAGTCACAACGAAAAAAACATTAAGAAAGGCACAAATGAAACCACTCTTTAAGAAAGGAAAAAAAAAAAAAA